>PVKU01007447.1:5806-87419 GCA_004027475.1 Anoura caudifer
GAGTCTGGGCAGGTGTGTCCCATTTTCTGGAGCCAATCTTCTCCAAGCTCCCACACAGGTGCTTTAACTTAGGGTTCCTCCCCCAGTCACGTCCTTGGGGAAGTCCTTTCCATCCCCCCTGGCTCAGAGCATGGCCACAGCTGTTTAACATATCTATGAAACCAGTTAAAGGTTATAGATATGTTAAATGACCATTCTGAGGGTTATCTGCAAAACCATTGCTATGCAAAACAACTCAATGGCCCTGCTCCATTTGTCCCTTCCCCCAACTCATACCTGTGGGGGAGGGGGTGAAGACATCTTATATGTCCCTCTAATATTTCCTGGACACCGTGAGTTCTGGGCCCCATTCCAACTCCCTTTTGGGGCCCCCCTCTTGGCTGCACCCTGTTACAGAACCATGCGGCTTTGGGGTGCTCCCTTTGGCTGTGTGGCCTGGGAGCAAGAGAGACTGCCTGAAAGAAGGGTGAAAGAACTTTTGCCAGTGGGCCATGAGAAGGTGCCACATGGCTTTGGATTAATTAGAGATCCTGCCTGGACAACGACACAGCTGACGGTGTCAAGAGCCTGGATCCTGGACGTGTGCTTCTCTTCCTTGCCATTACGGTACCCTGACTTAGGGCAGAGGGAGATAGGAAGCACTGTGGGTGTCTGTGGGTATCCTGAAGGAGTTTGATATTTCAATGGAGATGTTAGGTTCCTACTTTAACTCTGTATAGCACCAATAAACATTTCCTTTCCTTTTCACAAATCTCTGGCTTTGAGAGACATCTTTCCATAAGGCGGCGGACAATAACGAACCTTTTCTGTTGCTCTGTAACAGTTTTTGGGGGCTCGTCCGGGATCTTAATTGCCCGTGGAAGACTGACCCCTCAGGTTCGAGAAAGTGAGACTTTGGAAGTGTTTTGCCAGTCTCGAGAACCTTTCTGTTTGCTCTGTAACAATGCTATAATGTATCTTTTGTCTTTTTTTTTGTTATAGCCTAGACATCATTTTAAGACCCAACCAAATGACAGCTCTTCTGTGAAATCTTCCTTAATTTTTCACAAAGTCACTCACCTGCCTCCTATTTACACCCCATTCAGCTCACTTAGCACTCTGCCTCGGTTTTTAACATGTCTGTTTCTGTCTCAACTGTGAATGTCCCAAAGACAAAGGAAGTATCTCACCTTGTCTGTCTTGGTGACTAAGCCCATGGTCCACAGTCAGATAAGTGTTATCTGTTGAAAGAAAGGAAGAAATAGAACTTCCGGCCAAGATGGAGGCATAGCTGGACACCCTTTGCCTCCTCTCACAACCAAGATTAAGGACAACAAAAATATAGAACCAAAAAAAAAAAAAAAAGAAAAGAAAAGAAAACCCAACCAGGACAGAGAGAAAATTGAATTGTGTGGGAGTACGACAACAATAATTCACCCAGACTGGTAAGAGGGGCGGAGTCAGCGGCTGGCGAGTTCAAGGCCTGCAGAGTTGGAACGTGGCAGCAGGATAAGCCGGTGGTGGTCCCAGGCACACAGTCACCCCAGGCGCACAGGCAGTGGCGTTGCTGAATGTGAGAAGGCCAAGTGGGGCCCACGAGGCGGCAGACCTTGGACACACATTCACGCACAGATAAGCCAGGCCAAAATGGGCACCAAGACAGACTGCAGGACGTAGGGCCCCAGCACCCGAAGTAAAACCTAAAAGCACACATTGAAAATACTTGTAGGGGCTGAGGTGCTGGGAGGGAGTCCCATCCTCACAGGAGAGTTAATTGGGGAGGCCCACGGGGGTCCTGGAGTCTGCGCAGGCCCACCCACATGGAAATCAGCACCAGAGGGCCCAATTTGATAGGGGAAAAGGGCTGAAAGGACTGGCATCCATGAGACAGAGTGGGGCAAGTGCCATTATTCCCTCTCGGACCTGGACCCCACATCCAGCATCACAACCTTGCCCTGGTGAATGCCTAAGGCTCCACCTCTCAGTACCTAACAGCTGCGACCAGACAAAAACAAAAAAACCCAAAACCAAGGATGGCTCAAAAGGGACAACAGACCAGGGCCCCGGAGCTAATTCATCTGAGTGACCAGGAGGTGGTCAACCTATCAGATGCAGAGCTCATAGCACTGGTAGCCAACCTATCAGAAGCACAGTTCAAAGCTCTGGTTATTAGGAAGCTCACAGAATTGGTTGATTTTGGTTGCAAATTAGAGGAACAAATGGAGGCTACAATAAGTGAAATGAAGAAAAACACACAGGGAACCAATAGTGATGGGAGAAAAACTGGGATTCAAATCAGTGGAGTGGACCAGAATGAAGAAAGAAACAACCAAACAGAAAAGAAGGAAGAAACAAGAATTCAAAAAAAATGAGGAGAGGCTTAGGAACCTCCAGGACATCTTTAAACGTCCCAACAGCTGAATTATAGGGGTACCAGAAGGGGAAGAGGAAGAGCAACAAGTGGAAAACTTATTTGAACAAGTAATAAAAGAGAACTGCCCCAATCTGGCAAAGGAAATAGACTTCCAGGAAGTCCAGGAAGCTCAGAGAGTCCCAAAGAAGGTGGACCCAAGGAGGAACACACCACTCCAAGGCACATCATAATTACATTAGCCAAGATTAAAATAAAGGAGAGAATTCTAGAAGCAGCAAGGAATAAGGGCATAGTCACCTACAGAGGAGTTCCTATCAGACTGTCAGCTGATTTCTCAAAAGAGACCTTCCAGGAAAGAAGGGGCTGGAAAGAAGTATTCCAAGTCATGGAAGTCAAGGACCTACATTCAAGATTTCTCTATCCAGCGAAGCTGTCATTTAGAATGGAAGGGAAGATAAAGTGCTTCTCAGATAAGGTCAAGTTAAAGGAGTTCATTATCACCAAACCCTTATTATACGAACTGTCAAAGGGACTTATCTAAGAAAAAGAAGATCAAATATAAGACAGTATAAAGATAGCAAATTCACAGATATTAACAACCACACCTAAAACAAAAGCAAACTAAGCAAACAAGACCAGGAGCAGGAACACAGAAATGGAGAACACATGGAGGGTTAGCAACAGGGGAGTGGGAAGAGGAGAGAGGGGGAAAAGGTACAGAGAATAAGTAGCATAGATGGTGGATAGAAAATAGACAGGGGAGGGCAAGAATAGTTCAGGAAAAGTAGAAACTAAAGAACTTATGACACATGGACATGAACTAAAGGGGGGAATGTGGATGGGAGGGTGTGCAGGGTGGAGGGGAGTTAAGGGGGGAAATGGGACAACTGCAATAGCATAATCAATAAAATATAATTTAAAAAGGAAGAAATAAAGTAAAGTAGGATGGAAGAAAAGGTAAAGGTAGTTTTGAAAATCTTATTTTTTTAACTGAATCACAGTGCTATATTTTCTGGGATTCCTGATATCAATAGCCAAATAAATTGTTGGAGGAGAGAGGAAGCATTTTTTCTTTCTTTGAGATATGAATAAGCCAATTATATTGCTAGTAGAAAATTAAGAGATTCAAATAACTTTACCATATTTTCAAATTTTATTATAATGTAATTAAAATTGCAAAACCATTGACTACAGTGAATCAGAAAATTAAACATATGCAAGCTATAAATAGACAACTTTATATTTTAGTGATTAATCTTAAGAGCACTACTTAATTTGTGTTTGCAAAAGATGCCTCTTCAGTTAAGTAATTCTTTATATTATAACATTTAGTATATTTTTGGGAAATTACTTATAGTGTATGGACCACGTAGAACACACATAAAGTTTCTACTGTGGAATACACACAAGATCTGCAAGAACATTTAGCAGGGAAAGTTTTGCTTTAATGGCGAGGTCAGAAAAATCTACACAAAATGGAAACCCATACAAGGTGAGGCAAAAGTAGGTTTACAGTTGTTCATATGGAAATAATACGATAATTAATAATAATACAAGAATAAGCTCTGTGTTTTGTGTATTCATAATCGTAAACCTACTTTCCCCCCACTCTGTATGTGTGTCTTTCAAAGTGAATAACTATTTACTTCCATAACTGGAAATACAAGGAAAAGTAAAGCTGAGGTGTTCACAGGCTCAGTGGAGTTAGGTCAGCAGGGTTAGGATGCTGAGAAGCAGCCCCAACTTGCTTTTGGCTGCACCCATATCCAGCTATTAAGGCTGCCAAGGGTGACCCCCACAGAAGTGAAACAAAAATGACTATTAGTTTTCAGAAATGATCTGGGTCTTTTGCTGTTCAAGCCCCCAAGGGTAACAAATAGGGATAACTTCAAAGCAACACAGACCAATCAAAACTAAATTTTAGTTATTCTTTACTTTGCCCTACCCCGACCAGGACTTCTCTTTCTGTTGTTGCTTTTGCTCAAGTGCATGAGTTACAGGCTTGATGAAAAATGCAATGGGGTGCTCTTGGCAATAATCATTACTAATGAGTCGAAAACTAATAGGTGGCTCCAGTAACAATAACAATAATAGGATCTATTAGTCATCAGAACCTATCATGGGGCCAAGCATTCTGCTAACTGCTTTACTTCTGCAATCTTACTTAATAATTATTGCATTGCCCCAATGAGGTAGGTATTTCTATCCCTGTATTTTAAGAGTGCGAACAGATACTTTGGAAAATGAAGCTATTGTCTTTCATTTACTTTTTCATTTCATCAATTCTTTCAAGGATTATTAAGTAGAGTCCCTGTTTCATAAGTAATGCATACATGAGTTTTCAGTTTGTTCATCTCCAAAGCCACCATCTCCTACTAAAGTTCTGGATCCATCCCCTTATACCTTCTTAGAAACTTTGCTCCATCATTTATTTTGTCCCCCTGTAACATCAAAGCTTTTTCTACCTGCCCTTTCCACAATATTAAAATCTATTTACCTTACAAAACTGCTTTTTAAAATGGCATTTGTCCTCTAGCTACTCCATCTCTCTCTTTTCACTTGAAGGCTAACTTCTTAAAATGATGCACACTCATTTCCACCTCACCCCATACTCACCCCTCAGCCCAAAGCACCTCCTTCTTTTCCCACCATTCAGTGGAAACTGCTCTGATCAAAGTCATTCACTTTCAAATTGCCAAATACTGCTCATTTTCTTCTATGCCTGTGTTACATAATGGTGCTGTGGTATCTGATCCTGTGGACCATTCTCTCTCTTCGAGTTTGCCACTGAACTGACTCACATGTTTCTCCTGTTCTCCAGTATCTCATTCTCAGATTCCTTCGATGACTTATCATCTTGATCCAACCCAGAATTACTAGCTTTTCCCAGTGTGTAATTCTTCTTTTGCTTTTGTTATTCATATATTCATCATTAGTAAACTTAATTGGTAAGCAATTAATATCCACTGCCCAGATTTCCTTTCTTATCTTTAAAATCAGAAGCACAGCCACTAGCTGGCCTTTCCCAATTTGGTTGTTCTATACACATCTGAAAATGCATGTGCCAAAAACTGGACTCCACACCTTCCCATCCATACTGGTTCTTTTCCTTATTTTATCTCTGATACTGTCACATCCAGTCATCTAAACAAGAAGTCGTGAGTCAGTCTAAACCCCCTTCTCCAGTCCTCTCCTCACCACCACTTGGTCCCCAGATCCTTTTGTGTATACTTCCTATATTCTACTTGGAACACATTCTCCCCTCTTCTACTTGTTGCTGGTTTAGCTTACTTCTTTATTTCTTCTTGCTATTATTGTAAAAACCACCTGAACTCTCTCCCTGCCTTCAGACTTTTATTCTGCAATTCATCTTTCACAGGACTTACACAGGGATATTAAATTAAAATCAAAGTGTTCCCATGATTACATTCTGTTAATGAATGGCCATAACCTTCAGGAAAATCTACATTGCTGAGCTTGACAAATAATGAATTTCATAATCGGGTCCATGCTCTTCCAGTTTTAACTATCCTTTATCCCCATATGCAAGCTTCTTCCCTGACAACTTGAGGTGCAGATTGTTCACCATTAAAGACACTTGAGACATGATTGTTTTGACATAGGCATCTTTCTTCTTTTCTCCTTTGTGTCTGTGATTCTCCCCTTTCTCTATTTTCTGCAAATTACTGTAAATTTGTGACAGATTGACTTGATCTCTCTGCTAATCCAAACTAGATTATTTCTCTTTTTTTTGTTCTCATGGTCCATGAATTTTTCCTTATTTATCCTTAACATAATATTTACAACACTTTACTCCAATTATTGGTAAAATTGTGTTTCTCAGAAAGAGATTGTTCATTTGTTGAGGAGCCTTTTTCTTTATCCTTGACACACAGTAGGGGTTCAATTGATATAGGGTGTCATCAAACAAATGAGTGAATGGATCTTAATCTGTCCTTTAAATGTTGTAGTGAAATCATTTTAGATTTTGTCTAAATGTTATAGCAGAAGTCCCTTTTCCCTCCCCCTAGAAATATAATGGAGGAATTAGAGTATTTCATATGCCATATTTTTTCATAGACTGAATTGATTTCTCTTTAATTTTTCTTGTTAATAATATTACCTTAGCCACTCTACTTCTGATCCAAGTAAACCCTAGCGACAGAGAGCATAAGTAAAGATTCTGAGAAATCAGCTGCAGAAGAATTTGTATTATTTGGTAAATTGAAGATTTCCTAAAACAAGTCCTGTATATGAGATGCCCTCAGCCTGCCTGAGGTCTGAGATTTCTGAGGCTGTAGAATGCTTGCTTGTTTCCTGTCATTTATTTCTAAATATCTAGTGTTAGGGAGAACATATTTTGCAAAGTAGCTTGTGTTTTTGTGCATGTGAATGTCAGTGATCACAAAGGGAAATAGTCTAGATTTAGAGTTTTAAGTAAAATATTATATCCTATAGTTCAGAGAAATGATGTTTACAAATGTGCTAACCACGCATTAGATTGGTACACTCAGTGAGAACATCACAGGTGAGGCTAACACATCACATATGAATTGGAAGCTTTCCTTTTTTAAAAAAGTGAGAGAGATGGAAATTTCTCTGTACTAGCCATTTGATCTCTCTATTCCCACTTATTTAATTGTGTGGTATTCTACCATTCTCTCCACCACCCTCCAATTTTCAACTTAGTATTCTCTACCTCCTCCCACTGTTAGAGTATGGAGCATTACTTTCTGGATAAAATAAAACAGATATCTTATCCATACTTAACTAATGAACTTTTAAAATTTCTATGAACGGCCCTACCTCCTTCATTCTAATCTTTCTAAAAATCAGTATCAATTTTATTTTTCTAATTTTTGCTTTAAAAAATATTCACTGGCTCATAAACTCCCATTGGCTGTTTTTTCATCCTTGAATGTATTCACAAAACATGTAAAAAAGCTTTGTGGCTTACCCTTATATCCAGAACATACAAATTTATTCATATATCTAACAAGTACTTATTGTATACCTACTATGTATCAGTCACTTAGTATATATCCACAAACAAAACAGACACAATTTGCTGCCCTTACCTTTTAGTGATGGAGGCAGATAATATATAACAATATAATTAATAAATATGGATTATTTAGCATAATAAAGATAATAAGTGTTATCATAAATAAAATAGGATTAAAGAGAGAATGAGTGTGAGGTGGAAAGAAGCAGGTTGCAATTTGAAATAGGAGGATTAGAGTAAGAGTCATTGAGAAGATTAAATACCAACAAAGATTGGAGTAGGTGAGGGAAATAATTTCATATATCTGGAAACTTGCATTCCTGGCCAAGAGAGCAGCAAGTTCAATGGCCCTGGAATGTTGATTTGTGTGGCATGTGGACAACAGCAGGGAGCCATTGTAGTTGAAGGAGGAGTATCAGGCTGATTGAGACAGAGTGGGAAGAGGAGGGGAATCAGTATCTAAGGACTTTGGCTTTTATTCTGAGTGCAATGAAAAGCCATTAAAAGAGTTTAAAGAGATATGTGGAATAGTCTGAAAAATAGTTTAAAAATATCACTCTGGATTCCATTTGAGTAGTTTGAGGAAGATAAAGTGGAAGCAGGGAGACCTTTAAGAGTCCATTGAAGTAATCCAGGTGGGAGATGATGGCAGCTTGGAACAGGATGACACATGTGGAAAGGAGAAGAATTTGTTAAGCTCTAGATGACTTTTAAAAGTGAGCCTAATAGGAGTTCCTAATGCATTAAATGAGGATGACTTAAGATTTTTGTTCTGAGTAACTGGAAGAATGGAATTGCTTCTGAGATAGGGAAAAATTCAGTGTAGCAGGAGGAGGGAGCAAATCAAAAGTTCAGCTTCAGAAATGTTAAATTTAAGATGTCAAAAACCAATTGAAAATGTCAAGTAGGTAGTTGGATTGATGGATCTGGAGTTCAAAAGATAGGTTTGGATTGCATATTTGAGAGTTTCTGTCAATATATCCAAGCTATTTTGAGCATGAGACTGAATGAGGTCATAGAGAGGATATGGAAACATGGACTAGAGAACTAAGACTCAGTTTGAGCATTAAGTGATCTAGAAAAAGAGGAAGGCACAGAAGAGGAAACTAAGAAGAGAAGCCCATTTGTGATGTGGTGGGAAAACCGGGTAGGAAGCCAATGGAAGAATGAATGTCAAGGAGAGAGGGCTCAGTTTTATCCAATCCTGCAGATGAGTCAAACAAGATGAGGGTAAAGGTCATAGGGAAGTCAATGGGAAATTCGTTAGTGACCTTGACAAGAGAATGGTTTTCTGGAGTGGTGAGGAAAAAGGCCGGTTGAGAGGGTATTGAAGGGAACATATAAGGAGAGGCAACACATACTCACACATTCTCCAAATTGTACTGCAAGGAGCAGTTGGAAAAATAGGGCATTGGCCTTATGGGGAAAACAGCATCAATTTAAGGATACATTTTTTCAATAATAGAACAAATAATTTCTGTTTGCTGTTGAGGAAAATGATGCATGAAAGAGGAATTTATTAACAATGTGGGAGAGACAGGAGAGAATTTTAGAGTGACAGTGTTGAGGAGGGATGCAGGGAGAAAATTTGGAGCACAGGTTGAGCAGCTGGCATTATCCACAGCACTGTGAAAAGATGCGGGATTTAGAGGTGCAGACCCCACATGCTGAAAAAAAAATCCACAAATAACTTTTGACAGTACAATTGGTATTTCACAAATGCAGATTCAACCAACCCCAGATGGAAAGAGTGTTTTCCTCCTGTGGCTGCGAATCCACAGTGGAGTATGCAAAAATGCTGCTTCCGTCCGTAGCTGTTTGAACCCTCCATGTAGAAACTGTGGTTAAAGAGGTTAAGAAGGGATGGTGGACTGTATTTATTGGGAAAAAAATCTGCTTATAAATAGACGCGCACTGTTCTGACGCCTTCTGTTCAAGGGTCAATGTTATATGAGTGAAGTCGCTGGTAGGTGGATTGTGGTGGCCGTAAATCTGAAAAATTCCTTCTGATGGCTTTATATTTAAAAAGACTTTATTGGTAAGAATAGACCACAGAAAACCATACCAAATATAAACATACAGCTCTGTGAGTCATTACCATAAGACGATCGTGTGACTATCATCTTGGTCAGACAATAGAAAACTGTGTCACCCCAGAAACCCTCACCTATTCCTTCATGATTCTTAATGCTCTTCCTTGCCCCCAAAGTCACCCCATCCTGAATTTTAATACCACAGTTTAGTTTTGAACTTTAAAAGCTAGCATAAGGTGTTTTGCATTTGTGTCAACATTGTGTTCGTGGAATTTAACCACTTTGTTGCACATAGCTGTAGTACATTTATTTTTATTTCTGTAGAATATTGTATTGTAAGATTATGTAATTTGGTTTTCCATTCTATAGCTGATGGATGTTTGGATTGTCTCTAGTTTACAGCTTTTTGCCTGCTGTAACCTTTATTGTATGGGCACGGGCAGTTTTGTTGAGTATATATCTAGGGGTGAAATTGCAAGCGGGGTGATGATTCCCATCCTGGAAAAGAGGGAGTTGGATGGTGAGAGTTCATCATGCTACACACAGTGGTGCACAATTTAAAATTTATAAATTGTTTACTTCTGGACTTTTCCATTTAATAATTTTTGGATTTTGAGTAAATGAAACCTTAGTGATTAAGTGGGGGACTACTATAGTCTAATTAATCAATTTTTGCCTTTATTGTTAGTGCTTTCTGCATATTACAAGAAAACTTTTTCTATGCCTGATTGAAACTATATTACCCTCTTGAAGTTGTAGTGATGATTTTTCACATTTAGATTTATAATTGACCTGCAATTGAGTATGGTGTGAAATAGGATCAAAATAAATTTTTTTTCCATAGGAAATTTAATTTTCTTAGTACCACTTACTAAAAAGACCATTTCCTTGCCACATCCCCAAAGTGTCAAATTAGTTTTAAAATGAGTATCTTTACAAAATTAAGTAGGTTTATTCACCCATGTTAATAGTCTAAGCATTTCCATTTTATTCAGTACCATACTGTCTGATTAATACTGCATTTTAATCTGTTTTAAAGTCCTCCTACTATGCTGTTTATTCTTTAGAGGTTTAGTTGTACATTTAAGTATAAATATGAAATTAGTTTTTAAATTTCAAAAACACATGGGAACTTAATGAGGATTACATTGAATTTATAGTTCAATTTTGGGAAGAACTGACATCTTTACAAAAATGTTGTCCAAACTATAAACCTGGTATATCTCTTCATTAATTTGGTTTTCTTTAATATATCTCAAAATCTCTCCTAATTTTAATATCTCTCAAAATCTCTCCAAATTTTCTCTATTAATAGTCTTGCACCTTTTTCATTATATTTATTAATAGACACATACTTTTCAATGTTATTTTATTACCAATGCCATTTTTTATTATTTTCATTTTCTACTGGTTTACTTTGGCATATAGAAACATTTATATAGTAGTTCACATAAGTAATTCATAATGTAATTTATATGTAAATTCTTTTAGACTCTTTTGCACATGCATCATATGTTGTGATGAATAATAGCAGTTCTTTTTCTTTCCAATGATTATTTCTTTTGTTTTAAAATCACAAAGTAAGTTTATTATGACAAAAACTCACAATAAGAAGTGTGAAAACAAATTTTCCAAATCAAATGGCTCAATGTAACTCCAGCAACGAAGTCTTAAGATTTTATCTTCATTTGAATGTCATGTGCGTTTTCTAATTTGCTCTGTATTAGGTTTAACTCAGGAAAGAAGGGGAAGGGTCGTCAAGGAACATGTATGAAGGACCCATGGACAAAGACAAGAGGGGGTAGGATAGAGGGTGGGAGGTGGGGGTGGATGGGGTGGGGGAATGTGGTGGTGGGAAAATGGAGACAAATGTACTTGAATAACAATTAAAAATAATTAATATATATCTAAATATAGATATACTGTTCTTTCTTGTTTAGCACATTTAACTGGAATCTGAGCATAAAGTAAAAATGTTCATTAAATTTTTGGAAAAAGAATCCTTAGAAATATGATCATATAGTCTCTTAATAAAAATTATTTGAATTAGTTAACCAATATTCTCTAGAATCAATTAGTAATGTGCTTTTGATTATTTGGTTAAAGAAAATCAATCTAAAAAGAAAAACTAGGAGAAAACATTTGAGACTTCCACATTGGCATATAGGATATATATTGATTGACACAATAAACCTAATACAGAGCAAATTAGAAAATGATTATTTCTTTTGATCTATTTTTTGCCTTATTGTACTTGGTAGAATTTTCAGCCAAGTATCGAATATCAGTAGTGATAATGAAGTCTATTTTTATGTCATTATCAGAAGAAAAATTTCAAACATTTCACTGCTGTGGGTTTTTCTTTAACAGATTAAAAAAATATCCTTCTACTCTTAGTCTGCTGAGAGTTTTAATCTTGAATAAATGTTTAATTTTGTTAAAAACATTATGTTCATTTTTGAAACCATCAAGTGATTTTTCTATTTTGTTTACATAATGAATTATTTTCATTTATTTTTAAAGGTTAAATTGATTTTGCATTTTTCTAGTTATCACTACTTAGTTGTGATCTTATTATTATTTTCCATATTGCTGTATTATATTTTCCATTTTTAAAAGGAATTTTGCTCCCCACCCTCTGGAGACAACTCTACTTGAACAACAATAAAAAACATAAAAAAAATAAAAGGAATTTTGCATCTAATGTTGACAAGTAATTTTCTTTCTGGCAATGTCCTTGTCATTTGGTATCAAGGTAACACTCATCTCTTGTAATGAGTTTTGAAGGGTTTCATTTTTTATCTTTTGTAAAATAGTTCTTATGACATTGTCATTATTTTTTTCTTAAATGTTTGATAGAATATAGGTTCAGTCATCTGGTGTTGAAGTTCTTTGTGGGAAGGTTTGTGGTTATGGATTCAATTTCACTAATATTTGTAGGATTACTCAGATTTTCAGTTTACTCTTGTTTCTGTTTAGGTAACTATAAATTAATGCAATTTATTAACATTTTTCAAATTAGGTCATAAAATTCATATTATCATTTTATAATCTTTTAAATAGGACCCATAATGTCACTTTTACAATCTCCATATTATATATTGGTGCTTTATTTTTTGATTAAGTTTACCAGGGAATGATAAATTAACAACAATCTGAGAGAATAAGTTTTGGGCCTACTGATTTTTTCTATTTGGTTTTTTATATATATTTTTTGGATTTCTTTTCTACTTTCATTAAGTTTGCTATTTTCTTCTTACTTAATTCAATTTATTTTAATCTAACTTTTCTAATGTATTAATTTAATCCCTATAAGCATAGCTTGCCTGTATACTACAAATTTTGATATGGTGCATTTTTATTATTTCATTTAAATATTTTTAAATTTTCACTCTAATTTCCTCTTTGATCAAAAGGATACTTTTAAAAGTATAATTCTTAATTTTCAAACAGGAGAATTTTTCTTTTTGCTATTCATGTGTAGTATATAGTCATAGAGTTACAGAATATACTCTGTATAACTTTGAATCTGTATAATTTATTAAAACTTATTTTATGAGCCAATTTATAATGATTTTTATAAATGCTTTACTTTGTGCTTAAAAATAACATTTAGAGTTAAGCTAGATGTCTTCCTGTTAGAGTAAAAAGTTATAAATACAATTAGAGGAAAGAGAATAAACCTGATGCTATGGAATTAGAAAAATCAGTATGAACTCACGTTTGTGTGCATGAGGCAGTTTACATAAATACATGTCTTAGCTCCCTCCACTAAAGGACCTAGATGCTGTGGCAACCCAGTGGCAGTACACATCCAGAACCCAGATCTTGTTTTTCTAAATGCCATTCTTCAATAAAAGGAAGAAGGGCTTCTGGGTGAAGTAGTCAATTTCTGGCACTGACACAGAGAAAATATGTTTCAAGGTTTTTGTAGAACCAGAAATAAGGAAGTGCTCAAGAACAAAACCAACAAAACAAAAATGATAGGGCATGTCAGAAGGACATAGGTTCCCATCTGAATAAGTTCCCAGTAGCCAATGATAGAACCGCTAGGGTAACAAAATAAGTAATCATGATATTGGATTATAACCCCCACAAATAAAATAAGTATTTTAAATGATTTATTTCAAATAGTTAAATGATTCATGAGTCATTTAAATGATTCATGAAATGGATTCATGAATCCATACTCATTTAAATTGATGGAAATTAATTGTCCTCCCCTTGAATGTGGTAAGAACTTCATGACTTGCTTCCAAAGAATAGTTAGAAATGTGAGAAACAGTAACTTTACAGTAAAGAATCTGGCAGATACCATATTAACTAAGGGATGAAGATTACCCTTATCAGTCGGTAGTTGAGTTAATAGTATTGTATTGCAGTTATGTAAAGTGTTAACAATAGGGGAATCTGGGTAAATTTATGTATATGAGAGTTATATGAGAACTCTATTCTATATTTGAAACTTTTTTTGTAATACAACTGTTCACTTTTATTAGGTATTTCTTTACATTATTTTCTATTTATTTATTTATTTATTTATTTATTTTATTTTGATTGTTGTTCAAGTACAGTTTTCTGCCCTTTACCCTCATCCCAACCCACCCCCAGCCCTCCCCCCTCTCTCCCATCTCCACCCCCTTGTTATTGAAACTTTTATCTAAATTGAAATTTATTAGATATTGAAGTTTTAAAGATTAAATATTCTGCAGTCATTGGTTGAAGTATATGCCTTTTAGGTCAAGTTGTTAGGTTTTTTAAATCTTTTTGTTTGATAGGTGTTTTGAAATGTAGCAAACTGGTGTAGTAATAAGTCTATTAGATGAATATATATGTACCTATGACGCAGTCTCAAATTACAAAGATAACTTAGCTAACCTTTTTATATGTTTATATCATACATATTTTCCTTCTTAGCAGCATAGATTTGGGTCTGATTTTTTTTTAAATAGGGACATTTAGTAAATAATGTATTACTGCTAGATTGAGGTTTAAATTCACCATCTTTACTATTTTCTTTCTCTTACCTCCAATTAGAGTATGTTCCCCTTTTCACACAATTTGCCTCCTTTGAGTTATTATTTTGGTTCTTGATTAGTCTGATCTTATACTCCTCTTTTAGTGCTTATCCTAGAAATTGCATCATGCATGCTTGCCATATAAGGGTACTTGGTACCTTTACACTCTTCCTAAGCAATGCAAGAACCTTATAACACTTCAACTTTATTTACTGCCCTTGTAGCTTATATGGATGATTTTTGTTTTTATGTGTAGACTCACACACACATTTTCCTAACAAATACACAAACACAGAGACATAGACATATGCACATATACATATATGTATATACACAAATATATATTTGTTAAATACCACTACACTTTTGTTATATTTTAGAAACAATATGCATTCAAATTTTTATACATAATGATCATTTTTATTGCCTCTCTTTTCTTCATGGATTTCTGAGCTTCCATCTGGTTTCATTTCCCTCTGCCTGAAAAATATTTTTTAGTTATTTCCTCTAGTGCCAGTCTGCTGGAGGTAAATTTTTCCAGTTTTCCTTTGACAGAAAATATCTTTCTTGTACCATCACTTTTGAATAATGTGTTCTTTGGGTATAGCATTCTGTGTCCAGACGCTGAAGATATTAACCCTGTGTCTTCTGATTTCTGTTGTTTCTGTTGAAAAGTGTCCTGTAGTCTAATTCTTAGTCCTTTCAGATTTACCTATTTTGCCCCTTATGTGGTGGTAAGATTTTCTGTTTTTGGTTTTCAGCATTTTAGAATTATGTACCTACTTTTAAAAAATTAATACTGCTTGTGCCTCACAGTGCTTTTTGAATCTGTGTTTCATAAAGTTTATCAATTTTGGAAAAGTTTTAATCATTACCTTTTAAAATATTACTTTTGTCTATTTTGCTTTCCTTTTTGGGACTTCAATGACATGTATTGTAGATTAGCTTCTTTCTCTTTTGCCGACACTCTTTTATTGGTCCTGCACTCCACATCAGCTTTTTTCTCTTCTATGCACGTATTTCTTACTTGTTCTGATTAGAATATTTTCTTCTGCCTGCCTTCTGGTTCATAACATACTTTTTAATTTTTTAAATAAGTTTTTATTTTTTAATTACAGTTGATGTACACTATTACATTAGTTTCAGGTACAACTTATTGATTAGGCCTTTATATAACTTATGAAGTGATCACACCATTAAATCTAGTATCCATCCAACACCATACATAGTTATTACAATTTTATTGATTATGTTACCTATGCTGCAGTTTATATCCCTGTGACTATTCTGTAACTACCAATTTATACTTCTTAATTTCTTCTCCTTTTTCACATATTACCTCCAACACCCACCCATCTGGCAATTGCCAAAATGTTCTCTGTATCTATAAGTCTGTTTCTGTTCTGCTTGTTCATTTATTTCATTTTTCTTTTTACATTCTACATATAAGTGAAATTATATAGCATTTGTCTTTCTTTGTATGACTTATTTACTCAGCACAATGCCCTCTAAATCAATTCATGTTGTTGCAGATGGCAAAATTTAATTCTTTTTTTTTTTTGTGGCTGTCATATTCCATTGTACAAGGGGGGACCCCCCAAAATGGAATTTATTTATAAAATATTGTATGTTTATTCTTACATATTTAAACTTCAGTCACCTTCAAAATACTCTCCATTTGAGGCAAACCACCTATCAAGACTTTTTTCCACTGGTCAAAATACTTTTGAACTCATTGATTTTGATGCCTTTTCGTGCTTTGGCCCTTTTTTGTTTCACCTTTTCCATATTGGAAAAAATGTTTCCTTTTGAGGACTTTTTTCATTTGAGGAAACAAAAACCAGTCACTTGTGGCAATATGGGTTGAATAAGGAGGTTGGGGCACTGGGGTCATGCCCTTTTTGGTTAAAAACTGCTGAACACTCATGGTATGGGCAGGTGTGCTTGTAAATCATCCATCATGAAAGTGGCAAACATGTGAAAGTCTTCAAAAAATTCACTGAAGCTGAACACAGCCTCTAACAATAATGCCAGCTGGTACACTGATACAGATGAGTTCCTAGGACACTCACCTGGTGGGGAAAGCCTGTACTATAAGGGGCCCACCTTCCAGAAACTAATTCCAATTTTTGAGTCCCCTCTCATATAAATGAACCACATCTTTATATGTTAATGTATTGACAGACACTTAGGGTTGCTTCTATATCGTGGCTGTTGTAAATAATGCTACAATGAACATATAAATGTGTACGTCTTTTTGATTTAGTGTTATGGGTTTCCTTGGATAAAGACCCAGAAATAGATTTTCTGGGTCCTTCTTTGTCTCTTGTTCTAGCCTTGGTTGCTACCTCAGTTTTTTTTGTTTGTTTTCAATTTCATGAGATACCTTTTATCATCACTTTACTTTCAGTTGGCATATGCCTTTCTATTTGAAGTGAATCTCTTGTAGACAGCATAACAGCATATATATGTCTCATTTTCTTTAAATTTTAATTGTTGTTCTCGTACAGTTTTCTGTCTTTTACTCCTGTCCCAGCCTACCACCCCAGCCCTCCCCACCTTGCTCCCATTTCCACCCCCCCAGTTTTTGTCCATGTGTCCTTTATACTTGTTCCTGTAAACCCTTCCCCTTTTCCCCTGAAATTCACTCCCCTCTCCTCTCTGGTCACTGTCAGCCTGTTCTCAATTTCGGTGTCTTTGGTTATATTTTGCTTCTTTGTTTGTTTTGTTGATTAGGTTCCTATTAAAGGTATGGTATTTGCCTTTCACTGCCTGGCTTGTTTCACTTAGCATAATGCTCTCCAGTTCCAATCATGTTCTTGCAAAGGATAGGAGCTCCTTCTTTCTTTCTGCTGCATAGAATTCCATTGTATAAATGTACCATAGTTTTCTGATCTGTTCATTTACTGATGGGCATGTAGGTTGCTTCCAACACTTGGCTATTGTAAAGTGTGCTGCTATGCACACTATGGGGTGCATAGGTTCTTTTGGATTGGTGTTTCAGGTTTCTTAGGATACAATCCTAGCAGTGGAATTGCTGGGTCAAAAGGCAGATCCATTTTTAGTTTTCCTAGAAAATTCCATACTGCTTTCCATAGTGGTTGTACCAATCTGCAATCCTACCAACAGTGCACTAGGGTCCCCTTTTCTCCACAACCTCTCCAACACTTGTTGTTTGTTGCTTTGTTTATGATGGCCATTCTGATTGGTGTGAAGTGGTATCTCATTGTGGTTTTAATTTGCATCTCTCTGATAGCTAGTGATATTGAGCATCTTTTCATGTGTCTCTGGATCCTCTGTGTATCCTCCTTGGAGAAGTTTCTGTTCAAGTCCTTTGCCCATTTTTTAATTGGGTTCTTTGTCTTCTTAGAGTGGAGTCATGTAAGTTGTTTATATACTTTGGAGATTAAACCCTTGTCTGAGGTATCATTGGCAAATATGTTTTCCCATACAGTTGGCTCTCTTTTTATTTTAATACTGTTTTCTTTAGCCTTGCAGAAGCTTTTTATTTTGATGGGATCCCATTTGTTTATTCTTTCCTTTATGTCCCTTGCTTTAGGGAACATATCAGTAAAAATGTCGCTGCATGAAATATCTGAGATTTTCCTGCCTATGTTCTCCTCTAGGACTTTAATGGCATCATGGCTTCTATTTAAATCTTTTATCCACCTTGAGTTTATTTTTGTGTATGGTGTAAGTTGGTGATCGAGTTTCATTTTTTTGCATGTAGTTGTCTAGTTCTCCCAACACCACTTGTTGAAGAGGCTATTTTTACTCCATTTTATGTTGCTGCCCCCATTGTCAAATATTAATTGACCATAGAAACTTAGGTTTATTTCTGGGCTCTCTGTTCTGTTCCATTGGTTCGTGTGCCTGTTTTTATGCCAGTACCAGGCTGTTTTGATTACAGTGGCCTTGTAATACAGTTTGGTATCAGGTATTGTGATCTCTTCTACTTTGCTCTTCTTTCTCAAAATTGCAGCAGCTATTCAGGGTCATTTATGGTTCCATATACATTTTTGAAGTGTTTGTTTTATGTCTGAAATATGCAATTGGTACTTTAATAGGTATTGCATTGAATTTGTAAATTGCTTTGGGTAGTATGGACATTTTGATGACATTAATTCTTCCAATCCATGAACATGATATATGTTTCCATTTGTCTGTGTCTTCCTTGATTTCTTTCTTCAGTGTTGTGTAGTTTTCTATATATAGGTCTTTTAACTACTTGGTTAGGTTTATTCCTAGGTATTTTATTTTTCTTTTTGCTATATCAAATGGGATTTTTTCTTGATTTGTGCTTCTGCTGTTTCATTGTTGATATACAAAAATGCTTTTGATTTCTGGATATTGACTTGGTATCCAGCTGTTTGGCCATATTCATTTATTAGGTCGAGCAGTTTTCTGGCCGAGTCTATAGGATTTTCTATGTATACTATCATGTCATCTGCAAACAATCAAAGTTTTGTTTCCTCCTTTCCAATTTGGATACCTTTTATTTCCTTTTCTTGTCTAATCACTGTGGCTAAGACTTCCAATACTATATTGAATAGAAGTGGTGAAAGTGGACAGCCTTGTCTTCTTGTCTTGTTCATGATCTTAGTGGAAAAGATTTTAGTTTTTGCCCGTTGAGTATGATGTTGGCTGTAGGTCTCTCATATATGGCCTTTATTGTGTTCAGGAATGCTCCCTATACTCCCACTTTGCTGGTGTTTTTATCATAAATCAGTGCTTTACCTTATCAAATGCTTTTTCCGCATCTATTGATATGATCATGTGATTTTTGTCTTTGCTTTTGTTTATGTGGTGTATTACATTTACTGATTTGTGAATATTGAACCATCCTTGCATCCCTGGGATAGATTCCACTTGGTCATGGTGTATGATCTTTTTAATGTATTGTTGGATGCAGTTTGCCAATATTTTGTTGAGGATTTTAGTGTCTATGTTCATCAGCAATATTGGCCTGAAGTTTTCTTTGTTGTGTCTTTATCTGGTTTTGGGATTAGGATGATGCTGGCTTCATAAAAAGAGTTTGGGAGTCTTCCATCATTTTGGATTTTTTCAAATAGTCTGTGAAGGATAGGGGTTAGCTCTTCCTTAAATGCTTTGTAGAATTCTCCTGTGAAGCCATCTGGTCCAGGGCTTTTGTGTGTTGGGAGTTTTTGATTACTGCTTCAATTTCATCTGCTGTTATTGGCCTGTTCAGGCTTTCTGCTTCTTCTTCATTGAATTTTGGAAGATCATATTTTTCTACAAACTTGTCTATTTCACCTAAGTTTCAAATTTCTTGGCATACAGTTCTTCATAGTAATTTCTTACAATCCTTTGTATTTCTGTGGTGTCAGCTGTAGTCTCTCTTCTTTCATTTCTGATTGTGTTTGAGTCCTTGCTCTTTTCTTGTTTTGTTTCTTCTTGTTTATTTATTTTTAATTATATTTTATTGATTATGCTATTACAGTTTTCCCATTTCTCCCCCATCACTCCCCTCCACCCTGCACATCCCTCCTGCCCACATTCCCCCTGCAGTTCACGTCCATGTTTCATAAGTTCTTTAGCTTCCACTTTTCCCACACTATTCTTGCCATCCCTCTGTCTATTTTCTACCCATAGTCTATGCTACTTATTCTCTGTACCTTTTCCCCCTCTCTCCTCCTCCAACTCCCCTGTTGCTAACCCTCCATGTAATCTCCATTTCTGTGGTTCTGTTCCTGTTCAAGTTTGCTTAGTTTGCTTTTGTTTTAGATGCGGTTGTTAATATCTGTGAGTTTGCTGTCTTTTTACTGTCCTATTTTTATCTTGTTTTTCTTAGATAAGTCCCTTTAACATTTCATATAATATGGGCTTGGTGATAATGAACTCCTTTAACTTGACCTTATCTGAGAAGCACTTTATCTTCCCTTCCATCCTAAATCACAGTTTTGCTAGATAGGGCAATCTTGGATGTAGGTCCTTGCCTTTCATGACTTGGAATACTTCTTTCCAGCCCCTTCTTTCCTGGAAGGTCTCTTTTGAGAAATCAGCTGACAGTCTGATGGGAACTCCTTTGTAGGTGACTGTCCCCTTATCCCTTGCTGCTTCTAGAATTCTCTCCTTCATTTTAATCTTGGCTAATGTAATTATGATGTGCCTTGGTGTGTTCCACCTTGGGTCTAACTTCTTTGGGACTCCATGAGCTTCCTGGACTTCCTGGAAGTCTATTTCCTTTGCCAGATTGGGGAAGTTCTCCTTTATTATTTGTTCCAATAAGTTTTCCACTTGTTGCTCTTCCTCTTCCCCTTCTGGTAACCCTATAATTCAGCTGTTGGGACATTTAAAGATGTCCTGGAGGTTCCTAAGCCTCTCCTCATTTTTTTGAATTCTTGTTTCTTCCTTGTTTTCTGTTTGTTTGTTTCTTTCTTCCTTCTGGTCCACTCCATTGATTTGAATCCCAGTTTTGCTCCCATCACTATTGGTTCCTTGCACGTTTTTCTTATTTCACTTATTGTAGCCTTCATTTGTTCATCTAATTTGTGACCAAAATCAACCAATTCTGTGAGCTTCCTGATCACCAGAGCTTTGAACTGTGCTTCTGATAGGTTGGCTACAAGTGCTTTGAGTTCTGCATCTGATAGGTTGACTACCTCCTGGTCAGTTAGATGAATTAACTCTGGGTCCCCGGTCTGTTGTTCCATTTGAGCTATCCTTGGTTTTGGGTTTTTTGTTTTTCTTTTAGTTTTTTTCTTTTTGGTCTGGTTGTGGCTGTCATGTAGTGAGGGGCAGAGCCTTAGGCGTTCACCAGGGTGGTGCAGCCCAGTGGCTAGGTTGTGATGCTGGATGTGGGGGCCAGGTCTGAGAGGGAACAATGGCGCTCACTCCATACTCTCTTGTGGATTCCAGTCCCTTCAGCCACCTTCCCCCAGCAAATTGGGTCCTTCTGGTGCTGATTTCCATGTGGGTGGGCCTGTGCACACTCCAGGACCCTGTGGGTCTCCCCCAGGAACTCTTCTATGAGGCTGGGACTCCCTCCTGGAACCTCAGCCCCCACAAGTGTTTTTAATCAGTGTGTTTAGGCTTCACTTCCCTGTGCTGGGGCCCTGTGTCGTGCAGTCTTTCTTGCTGCCTGTATTTGCCTGGTTTATTTGCATGTGAATGTGTGTCCTAGGTCAGCCACCTTCTGCGCCCCACTTGGCCTCCTCATGTTTGGCAACTGGCAACCGCCGCCTGTGTGCTTGGGGTGACTGTGCATCCAGGACCACCAGCCTCCATCCTATACTGCTTCCACCCTACTCCACTGGCCGTGGGCTCTGCCGGCCACTGACTCTGCCCCTCTTACCAGTCTGGGTGAATCATTGTCAGACTCCCGTACAATTCAATTTTCTCTCTGTACTGTTTTTTTTATTTATTTTTTGTTCTATATTTTTGTTGTCCTTAATGTTGGTTGTGAGAGGAGGCACAGTGTGTCCACCTATACCTCCATCTTGGCTGGAAGTCTCCTCTCTCTTTTTTTTCTTGATGAGCCTGCTTAAAGGCTTGTCGATTTTGTTTATCTTTTCAAAGAACTAGCTCTTGGATTCATTGATTGTTAGAATTGTGCTTTTAGTCTCTATGTCATTTAATGCTTTCTTACCTATTCAGCTATTCTATGTCTTTTGATTGGAGTATTTAATCCATTTACATTTAAGGTTATTATTGATAGGTACTTATTCATTGCCATTTTTGTATCTGTGTTCCTCTCTCTCCTCTCTCTCTCTCTCTCTCTTTTTCTTCCTTTCCTTAAAGTAGTCCCTTTAGTAACTGTTGCAGAACTGGTTTGGTAGAGGTGTATTCTTTTAGACTTCTTTTGTCTGGGAAGCTCCTTATTTGGCCTTCTATCTTTATTGAAAGCCTTGCTGGGTAAAGTAGTCTTGGTTGCAGGCCTTTGGTTCTCATTACTTGGAATATTTCTTGCCATTCTCTTCTAGCTTGGAGTGTTTCCATTGAGAAGTCAGATGCTAACCTTATTGGGGCTCCCTTGCATGTTACTTCCTGTTTCTCCCTTGTTGCCTTTAAGATTCTCTCTTTGTCTTGGAATTTTGCTATTTTAATTATGATGTGTCTTGAAGTGGGCCTCTTTGGGTTCCTGTTGACTGGGACTCTCTGTGATTCCTGGATTTGTGTGACTTTTTCTCTCATCAAATTAGGGAAGTTTTCCATCATTACTTTTTCAAATAGGTTTTCTATCCCTTGTTCTTCTTCTTCTCCTTCTGGTATCCCTATTATATGGATATTATTACTTTTCATACTGTCTTGCATTTCTCTTAATCCCTCTTCATTCTTTCTGAGCTTCTTTTCCTTTTCTTGCTCTTTCTGAGTGTTTTTTCCTACTTTGTCCTCCAACTTGCTGATCCGATCTTCTGCTTCATTGATTCTGCTTTTCATTCCTTCTACTTTGTTGTTCAGTTCAGAAATTGTATTCTTCATTTCCTCTTGGCCCTTGTTGATAGTTTCTATTTCCTTTTTCATGTTGCTATAGTTTGCAGTCAGTTCATCGTAGTTTCCCTGTAGTTTCTGGTAGCTCATTGTGAGCTCATTGAGCTTCCTGATAACCATTGTTTTGAATTCAAAATCTAATTGTTGAGTTGCCTCTGTTTCATTTAGCATTCTTTCTGGGGCTTCCTTCTTTCCTTTAATTTGGGTATTGTTTGTGAGACTCTTCTTGTTGGCCTCAGCTTCTTAAATTGATCTGTTCTGGCTCCCTGGGTTTATGGTGCAAACTTCTGTGGTAGAATACCTGTGAGATTCTGTGGTGCAGTCTCCTTGATCTCCAGAGCTCACTGGACTTGGGCTGTCATTTAAGTTGCCTCTGTGCTTGTGATTGTGTCTTGAATGTTGTTGGGTCTTTCTTT
The DNA here is from genome assembly GCA_004027475.1 of Anoura caudifer. Classification (NCBI taxonomy): domain Eukaryota; kingdom Metazoa; phylum Chordata; class Mammalia; order Chiroptera; family Phyllostomidae; genus Anoura; species Anoura caudifer. The sequence goes on from PVKU01007447.1 coordinate 29,083, forward strand.
AGTGGGTCCTTCCCACCAGCTGGTTAACTGAGGGTCACTCTGTCCATCTCCTCTTGTATTTTGTTGTGCTGGTGAGGGCAGGTTGTGTTGATGCTGGTTCTTCTCTGTGTAGAAGGTTTTGAGGATTCTCTCTTGCTCTTGTTCAGTTGTTTGTACTGGGTAGTTTCTCAACTATTTAGTTGTATTTCCAGATAGGTCCTGGATTGAGGTTTGTGTGGTTTCCACTCCCTCCTTCACTTTCTTCTGTTGTTATTTGTTGGTGGTTCCTTTGTTGTTGGGTTTCCTCTTCCAGTGGGTATCCTGGTGTTTACCGCTTCCACCTACACTTTTTTTGTGATCAGTTGGAGGGGCAAGGCAAAATGGTTTAAGACAGCAAGAGAGTATTTTATGATATTTACAGTAGCAGCTGGTAGAGAAGAGACAGGAGATCCTTTGACTATGTATAGTGTTAACCATGATCTTCCAACCAACTAGCCACTTTTTGGAAAGGATGGAAAGATGAGACTCTTGTTGGGGAGGGAAGGATTGTGAGTTGTATCTAGAAAGCAGTAAGGTTGTGGGAGGTCAGATTCTGAGGTAAGGTGAGAGTAAAGTAAATAGATACAGTGTGTGAAGGAATAGTGTTAACCACTACAGTAATAGAGGTCAGGAAACTGTGAAGTGGGCTAAGATCTGGGAGGGGTGTTGTAAAGTATTACAGTTGCATGGAACAGCTATTATTTACAATAATATTAGAGCAACAATCATATGATAGAACTTATGTGATCTGGATAACAAGAATGGGGAGTATAAGACCTTGAGTAATGTGCTAATGGAATACTAAATTAGCAAGGACAGTAAAGGACAGTAAATTAGCAATACACTGTGAAATAGAGAAGAGGGGGAACCTGTCAAATGATACAATATAACCAGCCTAGCACAGAGGACTAACAGAAAGAAGAGGAATACAAAAATACTATTAGAATAAAAGATGTAAGAATAATGGGAAAAAAGTAATGATAAAATTTGCAATAACTTGCAGATTCTCTGTAATAGCAAAGTGAAATTTGTCTCACTGTCACAGCTGTTGGGATGCCCTGTCTTTGGGTCCAACTCTGGTCTTTTCACAGTTCCAGGTTTTTGCCTCACTTGTGGGTATTAAAAAAAAGCAGAAGAACAAGGAAGACAAAATGAAATTGGAAAGAAAGAAGGAAGGAACAAAACAAGAAAGAAGGAAAGAGAGGAAAAAAGAATTCAAAGATAAAAAATAGTAACATTAAAAAATAAAAATTACTTAAAAAACTACAACAACAACAACAACAACAACAACAACAAAACCCTAAGAGTCTCTTGTTGGTTTCAAACTGGCTAAATCGTTTTTTGTGGTCCTGCTGGCTATAGCAGGCTGAGGAACAATTGGTATGGCTTTTCTTCCTTCTTGATCTGCCCAGCCTGGCACCTCCCTCCCCACCCCCCACACCTCGGGTGTGGGACAGGGTTACCGCTGTGGGCTGGGGTGCGGGGCTGGGGAGCGGGGGTTCACTCAGCTGAGCTCGGCCAGGCTGCCTCAGTCCTTGGGTTTGGGAGTGCACCCTTCCCCATGCTACGGGGGTGCACAGGGCCTTCTGTTCAACCTCCTGATCACTGCCCAGCTGGGTGGGGAGCTAAGAGTAGCAGCTGTGCAGGAGAATTCCCCAAACAGTGTCTCTCTTTTCACTTTTTCTTTTTGAGAGATTCCTCCTACACAAGACTGCCTCTCCATACAATGGCCTGGCCTCTGCCACAGCCCAATTCTCCAGCCAGAGTGGTGACTACTGGGGTCAGGGCCCATCACTGCACAACTTTCAATTCTCCCCAACCAGTGTCCAGAGTCTCTGTGGGTGCTCACAGCCCCTGTGTGTTTGCCACTTAGTCCTTGTACCCCTCTCTGTGACTTCAAGCAGCCAGGTCTCTCCCGGTGCTGCTCAAATCTTGTTTGGCTGGGGAGGGAGCAGTTGACCTGGCTCTCTCCCCTGGACCCTGTGGCAGACCTGGCGGGTGCTGGGCCTGCATCTGCAGCTGCCCTGGTCCCCACACCTTAGGTCCCTGGGATCTTGTTGTCCTGAAGTGGTCTCCTTACTATCTGGTTTTTCAGTGTCCGCTACAATTTGGATCTCCTATTTTCATATATGCTGGGGTACTGTTGGCTGTTTGCTCTGTTCCTCTGTAGATCAGCTAGGTTTTTCTCCTATGTGTAGGGGGTAGTGGAATCTGCTCCCTCCTACCATTCTGCCATCTTCCTCTCTCAGATATGTCTCATTTTTTATTTTATTTTTTAAACATTTTATTTATTTATTTTTTAGAAAGAGGGGAAGGGAAGGAGAAAGAGAGGGAGAGAAGCATCAATGTGTGGTTGCCTCTCAAGCACCCCTTACTGGGAACCTGGCCTGCAGCCCAGGCATGTGCCCTGACTGGGAATTAAAATAGCGACCTTTTGGTTCACAGGCCCGCACTCAATCCACTGAGCCATACTAGCCAGGGCGATATGTCTTGTTTTTAAGAAAATTTCAACTACCAAATGTCTTTTGATTGGAGTATTTAATCCATTTGCATTTAAATTAACTGTTGATAGATATGTATTTATTGCCATTTTATTATTTATATTTTTTATATTTTTCTTCTTCTTAAAGAGATACTTTAACATTTTTTGTAATAATGGTTTGGTGGTGATGAACTCCTTTAACTTTTTCCTGTCTGAGAAGATTTTTATCTGTCCTTTGATTCTAAATGATAGCTTTGCTAGATAGAGTATTCTTGGTTGTAGGTCCTTGCTTTTCATCACTTTGACTATTTCCTGCCAATCTCTTCTGGCCTGTAAAGGTTTTGTTGAGAAATCAGCTAATAGTCTTATGGGAGCTCCCTTGCAGGTAATTATTGGTTTTCTCTTGGTGCTTTTAAGAGTCTCTTTTTGTCTTCATTCTTTGGCATTTTTATTATGATGTGTCTTGGTCTGGGCCCCTTTGGGTTTATCTTCTTTGAGACTCTCTGTGCTTCCTGGACTTGTATGTCTACTTCTTTTACCAGATTAAGGAAGTTTTCCATCATTATTTTTTCACATAAGTTTTAAATTCCTTGTTCTCTCTGTCCTCCTTTGGGCACACCCATGATGTAAATGTTGGTATGCTTGAAGTTGTCCCAGAGTCTCTTCATACTAATTTGTCCTAATTATTATTATGATTTTTTTGATTTTTTTTTTCTGTTCTGCTTGGGTGATGTAGACACTGGCTAGCAGTGTCCACATCATTATAGATGAAATAAAACATACACATGGACTACTGAGTCTGGTAGAGGAAAAAGGACAGTGTGGCTTTTCTCTCAAGGGGAGCAAAAGCCATGGCCTCCATCATGACAGGCCTTTATTTTATTTCTCATCACATTACAAGATGGTCCTCACTCACCATCCCCCGTTCACTATAGGAGGTTACCTTTTCAGAAAACAAAGGAGCCAATGCCCGTAATCACATCACAGAAGAAAGATATTAGCAAATGAAAACAGGAAAAATGGTTGAGCCAGTTATACTGGTCCCTGCAAGGTTTAGCATGGATTTTAGGAAGTTACAACAAGCATTTGCAGGGTGAGAGAGTTTTCAGCAAAAAGTAACACTCAAAGCAGCCTAGGTATATTGCAAATCTGATTACCCATGAGAGAACCTATCTGAGGGTGTGGGTCCTGTACATCTCTGAGGAGGATCTGGGCCCACACCATGCAGAAGGGTCTGCCACACTTGGGTGTTTTTTCTCTGCCTTTTTATCTTCCAAATTACTGATTGGATCCTCTGCTTCATTTACTCTATTCTTGATTTCTTGTAATGTGTTCTTTGTTTCAGTTAGTATTCTTTATTTCAGACTGGTTCTTTTTTTATATTTCCTATCTCTTTGTTGCAGTACTAAGTTCATCTACTGTTCCTCTAAGTTAATTGAGCATCCTTATCACTAGTTTTGAACTCTGCATCTGGCACACTGCTTCTCTCCATTTCACTTATTTCTTTCTCTGGATTTTTGTTCTTTTCTTTTCCGTGAGTTATGTGGGCTGTGTACACCCTTGTATTGTGGTTGAGTCTTGATTGCTGTTGGCATGTCAATGGGAGGGACTACTCCCAGGTCAATTGGCTATGAGGATTGGCCTGACAATGGTGGAGGATCAGCTGTGCAGGTGTTGAACCCATGGAGTAGGATTAGCTTTAATGCTACATGCTTGGGTACCAGGGGCTTGGTGTTCGCTGAGCCTTTCCTTTGAGTGTTGTTCATGGAGGTGATGGGTGGTGCTTCGATATGGTCTGAAGTTGTCCATAAGGTGTGCTGTCTCTAGAGCCTCCTGGGAAGTGCAAGTCAAGGTTAGCTGCTGCCTCTGCCTTGCTGGGGATCAACCAGCATAAGCTACAATGCAATTTTTATATAGTTGCTACTTGTGCAGAGGTTGGGTAAGCCCAGGAGAGGCCAAGCCATGAAACAAGGCTGGCTACCACTAGTGCCAAACCTGGGGCCACTTAACAAGATGTATGGGACATGCTGAGGCCAGATACAGCCTGTCTGAGGGATTTTTAGAAATGTTGGAAGCATTAACCAAAACAGGCCATTTTGGTTAAGCCACTGGCAATGGCTTGAGTGAATCCACTGATCAGATTGGGCAGGTCTCAGGGAATTAACCAGGGTGAGACTAACAGTGTGAACCAGGCTGATGGAGACTAATATGGCACCCACCTGCCAGCTTTGTGCAACAGGGCTCAGCAAAGGAACAATGGCCTCTGTTAACATTTATGTCTGGGAGAAAGCTGTCCCTCAAACCTTTGCCCTGATGCCAGACAATTTAGCTCCTCCTGTATGTCTCTGGCAGTTTTTGAGTATTGCTCCAGCTCTGGAGATCAGAGGGAGTCTGAGTAAGTCCATACATGGGCTGTTTGAGAGGAAATGCCTAGAACTCCAGGAGCATCCCATCTTACTTAGCCACAATCTCTGTTACATCCACAAGTTATGGGGACTTCTCTTCCCTGCACTGGAACCCTGGGCTAGGGGGCCTGGTGTGGGACCAGGACCCCTCATTTCTCAGAGGAGCCCTTTACAGCTGAGATATCCCTCCTGATTTTTATCTACCACATGTGGTTGTGAGGCCAGCTGGTTTCTTGTCTCTGTTCCTCCTACCAGTCTCAGTGTGGCTTCTGCATATCCTTAGTTGTAAAACTTTAGTTCAGTTAGATTTCAGGTGGTTTTTAATTATGATTGTTTATAGTTTAGTTGTAATTTCTATGTGGTGTGGAAGAATGTGAGTACCACATTTGCCTATGCTGCCATCCTAACCAGATCCAGAGGCCTTTGCTTAAAATCTCTGCTGAATAGTTCTGCAGGTCAGAAGCTAGACATGGGTATCACTGAGCTAAAATAAAGTTGTTGGTAGTGCTGAGTTTCTTCCTGAAATCTCTAAAGGAGAATTCATTTTCTGTTTTTTTTTTTTTTTTTTTTTTTTTTTTTTTTTTTTTTTTTAGCTTCTAGAGACCATCTGCATTCCCTGCTCCCCCCCACCCCCAACATCTTCAAAGCCAGCAAGGTGGGCTGAGTGCTTTTCATGATGCCTTCTCTCATATTTTTAAAGCTCTGTTTAATCTGCTGCTAATCTCATCTACTGGATTCTTAATTTTTGTCATATTTTAAGGTGTAAATTTTTTTGTTTTATTTTAATGTTTTCAGTATTTTTAAAAAATTCTCATCTTTAAAAAAATCTTATTAAGATTATCAAGTGTAGTTATTTAAAGCCTCCAGCCTGGTCCCAATAACACTGTTTTGTGGTTTTTCTGTGTATCTTTTTTTCCTGTTCTTCATTATTATTATCATCATTGTCAGTATTATTAATGTGGTATTGTTCCTTTTTTTCAAGAGAGAGGTAAAGAGAGGCAGAAAGAAAGGGAAAGAAATATTGATGTGAGAGAGAAACACTGATCGTTTGCCTTTTGTACATACCCTGACCAGGGACTAAGCTCGCAACCTAGCCATGTGTCCTGACTGGGAATTGAACTGGCAACATTTTGCTTTGCAGGATGATTCTCAACCAATTGAGCCACACTAGTCAGGGCTAGTACTGTCTCCTTTCATGCACACTGTTTTTTGATTAAATGCTGGATAATGCATTCAGAAATATTTTTATAAAATTTAACCAGGGATGATGTCTTCCTTCAGGAAGGTTATGTTTTTGCTTTTGGTAGGCATCGAGGGGCACTTAGCAATCTAAATCATGAAATCCAATTTCAAGATTGAAATAATTCAAACCTTATTGATTTTTGAATTTGCTTAATTATGATATAGCTGGTTTCCAATATCCTGATATTGAGTGTGTGTAGTTTACTAGGATATTCCTTCTTGGCTGAACTTATTTTCCACATTTGTCTCTCCAGATCACAAAGGATATGGGAAGTGCTATTCAGCATCTCAGCTTCTCACAATATTCATCCTGAATTGGCAGATATCCTTGGGATAAGGGTAGTTGTCTGTGTTATCTTCCCCTCTTGGATCATATGCCATAGTTTTTCATTATCTCATTAGTTCTATCTTGTCTTCAAAAACTTTCATTCATATTTTTTCCTGTTTTCATGGTTTTTTTAAAATGGGGGAATTGTCTAGTCCCCTTTCACTTGAAAAAAATTCAAATTTTTTTAGTCTTTTTTTTTTTTTTTAGGAAGCAAAGTCATCAGTTGTGCACAGGGGTAGGAGAAGAAATGTTGGTGGTTTGAGGAGCAAAAAGAAGATGTGAAAGAGTCAATGTCAATTACCACGGTGAAAAAATAAATGGACTAAGTCATAGTATGATTGCTAGGTATTAAGAGCACATTTGGAGTTTATGGTTATTATTTAAATAGGTACCAGGAGTGTAATTTTGTTTTTTATAGGAGACCATTCTGCATGGCATGGGCCCAGCTCCCACTCAGAGATGCACAGGACCCATGTACATGGATAGGTTCTCCCATGGGGAATCAGGCCTGCATTATACCTGGACTGTTATGAGACTTGCATTTGCTAAAACTCCCTCACCCTGAATTGAGACAGCAAGTGCTTACTGTAACTTCCTAAAATCCATGCTAAAACTCCCCAGTATGGAGTGTAACCGGCTCAACCACTTTTCCTTTTTCATTTGCAAATATCCTTCTTCTGTGATGTGATTAGTGGCATTGGCTCCTTTGTTTCCTGTAAAAGTTAACCACCTAAAGTGAACCTGTGCATAGTAAATGAGGAACATCATGTAATGTGCCCAGAAAAGAAATAAAGGCCTGTCATGACAAGGGCCGATGCTTTTTCTCACCTTGAGAGAGAAGCCATGCTGTCCCTTTTCCTCCACAGGACTCGGTAGTCCATGTGAATTTCTTGTGCCTCATCCACAATGTGGCAGACCCCACAAGCTGGGGTTCGCATCAGTTTTTCTTTTGCTATATTCTTTTTTTGGTATAGCTGCAAAGGGCACAGGTAATTGGTTTTACCTAGGTTTGTGGTTTTGTCAAACGAGTCCAACAAAGACTGCAATGGGCAAGAGAACTGAGTGTCAGTGCTAGAGAGTGATTAAAATGATTGCCTATAAAATTCAGGTAAGGAGGAAAGAGAGGAGATCATGGAGGTGAAAGATATTGAATAGTGATGGGATCAATGGATTGACAGTCTTAATAAAATAGAAAGATTTCTAAAAGGGGAGCTGGAAAGAGGTGGAACTCAGAAAAGGAATTTATGGAGTTGGGATTGTGGAGAGGATGCAGATATTGATAATGACAAAGCCTGAGGTAGGTCCTTCAGAGGAAGTCACTGAGATAAGATGGAGTGCAAATTCAAAAAGAGGAGTTGAAAAATTGAGCTAGAATATTGGAAGCATTATTTGTGCACCTGAAATGACCAAGAATTAAGACAGGGATCATTTTGGAGTGATAGTGAGTCATGATAAGTGAGAAGAAGAGAGAAGAATGAAAAGAGAAATGAGGAAAAGGAACCTGAGAATTGGTGTGTGATAAGAATAATGAATAGTGGGTAATATAACCCCATGGGGTTTTAACTAGGAAGAATGAGGTCAAGCTGGGTAGCTACTCCACACGTATTTCATTGGTAGGGGCTGAGGGAGACTACCTGTGTCATTTGTGAAAGCTGAAGGGGAAGCACTGTCTGTAGGGGAGAATCATATCTCAATAAATGCAAGAAAAAGGAGGACTCCTCAGAGGATAGTTTTAGGATATGCAGTGTTCTTGTGATGAACCATAAAGTCCAGGAAGAAAGTTTCCGTGTGATATCTACACTGAAGAGCTATTGGGAATAAGTAAGAAAAAAATGTATGAAAGTATCAAGCAGAGCACCTGGCCTAGGGTGTGGAGTAGGTGTTAGAGTCCCTTTTCTATAGGAAAACAAATAGCTTCATATTGTTTAGGATGGGTCTAAAATGCATCAAGAGAGAAGGAAATTTTGGGCAATTTATTTAGATGTCTTGACAATAAACACTAATGAAGCATGTGCTCTTTCTCCACACATACACACACACACACACACATGCACACGTACACACACACTGTACAATGCCATGCAGAAACATAAATTAACATGTCTTTGGCAGCAAATAGCAGAAAATACAACTAAAATGGTTTAATTTATTATTTATGAACTCAAACAACAAGAAGTCTTATGGTCGGGTGACTTCATGTTTTTATAATTAAGGGGTCAATGACATCATCAAGGTCATCATCATAGCTTCATGTTTTTAATTTTTCTGTTCTGCCACCTTCAGCATTTTTCATTGTTTTCTTATGCTGACTCTATTACTACCCAAGATAGTGGATGCAATTGCAGCCAGCACACTAGGTAATCTAGAAGAATAAAAAGAAATGTTTCTTCCTTTGTATGACCTTTCACAATGACTTCTCCTGAAGTCTCAGTGTTCAGAACCCCCCCCCCCCACACACACACTCACATCTAAACCAGTTACTGCCAGGGCACAGAGGCCACTGTGGTGGGCTGAGACCAAGTTGGATTCCCCCTCTGAGGCTGCTGCTTCCTTTCCTGAAGGACATGTTTATACATTGAATAAAAACCAGGGCTTTTTTAGTAAGAGAAAAGTTGTTGAAGAAGTTTAAACAGGTGTTCCTAATATTATTTGTCACAATTATACTGTAATTACCTCTTGACTCCAGACTCACTTAGGTGGAAATATATGCAACTATAATATATAAATATATTTATATTATTATATTTATATATTATATTAATTTTTGACTGCTACACATCAAATACCCATAAATTTGGCTTCTTAAAACTACGTGTTTATTGTCTCTCAGTTTCTTATGGGTCAAGAGTCCAGGCGAGCTGGATTGTGCCTGGGTCTCACAAGGATGTGATCCAGGGGTAGCCACACTGAGGTTCTCTTCCGGAACTCAGGGTCCTCCTTGAAGCTGATTCAGAGTGTTGGCAGAATTCAGCTTCTTGTGGGTATAGTAATGAGGTGCCCATTTTCTCGCTGGCTATTAGCTAGAACAGCTCCCAGCTCTTAGAAGCTGCTGCAGTTCTTTACCATGTGGCCCCCTGTAGACAATTTGCAACACAATGTTTGCTGTTTCCAGGTCACCAATAATGCTTCTGATTTCCCACCCTCTCCAGGCTGCAACAAGGGAGTCTTACATAATGCAACATAATCAAGAGAGTGACTATCCCATCATGTGCTCAGGTTTCACTTACACTCAAGGGGAAGATTATACAAGACGTATACACCAGGGAGTGGCCATCTAAGAGTTCTGCCTGCCCAAACACATATGTGTTTTGTCATTATAATTGTGTTAGTTTTCATGCCCATGCAGATTTACTTATTCGAAAGGAGAGCTTCTTTTCTCTGCCTTTAGTATATAAACTTCTACATGTCCTAGTAGAATAAGCATCATGTACTGCAGGAGCACAGAAATAAAGCAAGTTACTACAACAGATTGCTAGTAATAAATGTGTTCAAAGTTTGACACAGATTCCAGAAATAGTCTTTGTAGGGTTAGTTGGGGTACAGTTGTCAAAAACTCTTCTTTGCCTACTTGCTTTTTTAAAATTCTAATTCCTCCCCCAAATGTAAAAAGTCATAAATCCTGTCCAGAATCTTCCTTCCCTTCTCCTTTTCTGCTGTGATTTCTCTCCTCCCTTTCCCAGTTGTCTGAGATTTTCTCAGTTGGGCAACTTGAGGCCCTGCCTTGGGGTCAGCATATATGTTGGAAAAAAGTCAAGACAGTTCTGGGTGGGGAGGTTCTCTAAGCAGGGTGAGAAGGGAAAAGCATCATGTGAACCTCATGATCTCATTGCTTAAAACTTTTAGTTCAGTTTTCAAAACACTTTAATGGATGTAACCAGTGCACTTTGATATGAGGACCTTATTCAGCTCCTGATTCAAACAAAACAACTGTGAACACATTTGGAGACAATCTGAGAAATTTTAATGTGTCCTGGGTATAAGATAGCATTAAGGAATTATTGTTATTCTGTTAGGTTTAGTGACAGTACTAAAGATTGTAAGAAAATATTTATGACCTTAGAGCTCTGTTCAGAAGTATGTATGCATAAAAAAGGTGGCTGGGCTTCCAATGAATAATTAGGGGAAGTAAGGGAGAAGAGAAAGGGTAGGAGACAGGGAGGAGGAAGAGAGAGTGATGAATGAAGTTAATGTGGCAAATTCTTCATAATTATTAAATATTGTGATAAGTACAAAATAAATTCATTATATTATTATATTTTCATGTTTTATATTTTTCACAGTAAAATATTTAAAAATGGGATTTTCCAAGTTCCTTTTAAAATGTAATGTATTTAGGTACTTCTCCACTTGACTAGCTTTGCAAACACTAAATGAAAGTTATAGTAGGATGCTTATTTTTCTTCTATATTTTAATAAGAAGAGACTTAAACAATGAAATGTAAATGTACTGAAAATGGATATCATCTAGATCAATTTTAAAGATATCTTATAATATTTTAAAGTCAAATCTGAATTGTTATTAAGTCCATAGTCTTGGGATTAGTCTTGAATCAAAATTTATTTTCCTTTCTCTCAGTGCTTTTAGAATATTTTTTGAATTCATTTGGCAAGGTATCTGAAGGTTTGCCTTTGTTTATTCATAAATCCTTGGGTTCTCCTTCCACATTTGGCAGCAAGACCGTTATGAAACTAGCGTTCTGAGTAGATCCTGTCCTTTCATATATTGGAATCGTTCATAGAGACCCCGACGTAAAGGGTATTATAGAGAGAACTTACATAAATAGATTGTGGTGGATAGATGAGCTAAAAAGTAATAGAAAAATGCTTCTGTGTTGGCTCTTGTCCCAGTGTGAAAATACATATTCCACATTCCTTTATAATAACTCAACCCACCCAAGAATATCAGTGAATTACCATGGCCCCTCTATTACATTTTGTTCACCAGCTTCTACCTTTAATGTTGTTAGTAAAGCTTTTCCATTTGTTTTTATATGGTGGAGTTCATGAAATTCTTTTATGAGTTGAATTTATATTTTGAAGTCTTAGTCTAATAGCTTAAAATGTGACTTTATTTGGCAATAGGGTCATTGCAGATATAATTAATTAAGATGAGGTCATTAGGCTAGGCCCTAATGCAATATGACAGGTGTCCTTATAAAAAGAACACCATGTTAACAGAAAGAAACACACACAGAGGAAAGACAGCATGAATGCACAGCATGAAGGAGGCCATCGATGAGCCAAACAGAGAGGTCTCAGAAGGAACCAGAACTTGGGTCTTGGATTTCTAGCCTCCAGAACTGGGAGACAATAAATCTTTGTTGTTTAAGTTCCCCAGTCTATGGTTATTTTATTATGGCAATCCTAGACAATTAATGCAAACTCTAAATAAAGATTATATGCCTTCTCACTTATGTTACCATGTTGAGTCTTTCTTTTTGCCTATGTGTAGAGTTCAAACAGTCTTAAAAACTACATCAGTGAAACATTTGTTTCACTCCATTAGGGTGTGTCTACAAAGCACTAAGGGAAGTGAGCTATTCATTAGTTGCGATTTGTATGTAATCAGTTTCATCTGAAGATGGAGAAAAGCCCAGTAGTTGTCTGAGATGGCTGTCCTCACTCACCACCTCTGCTTTGGCCATTTCTGCCTTTAGTTATCCCATTTAGTCTTCTGTCTTTTTTAATGTGGGGAGTAGAGAGTATATCGTGTAGGCACTAAACTCGAGATTATAATATTTTTATTTGAACTAGTATTTTTATGTATTAAAATTATTTTTTTCTGGATTAAATTATACCTCTAAAGTCTGGTGGGAGAGAATAAAAATAGGAAAAGACTTCGCTACATGATAAAAAGATAATAGAAAGTTTTCTCTAATATAAATCCTATTTTATTATATGTTACTTCTATGATGTTAGGCAAGTCCCTGAATGCTCTCTAATTTCAATTTATTCATATGCAAAATAGATATAATCAATAATAAGAGTCTTTAAGGGATAAAGTAAGAGAGTCAAGTATGCACAAGTTTTGAAAATATAAAGCACTATGGAAATGTAAGGCATTAAAATTATTAAGACTATGAAGGCAGAATATGTATCTTGTATTAGTATAAAGAAATATTCTTGTCATGTTTTCTAGCACACTGCCTTATATCTGGAGATAATTCATGCTCATAGAACTAAAATAATTATTGAAAATATTTGGAGGTTAAGAGAGCCTAATGATCCATCCTTCTTCCAGAAGTCGACCAATGTTAAACACATAATATTCTTCTATTGCTGGTAGTGGCAGAGTGTTTTTCAAAGAATTCCTTTCAAATACATTTATTTACCTTATTCCACATTCTATTCTTGTAATGTGACTGACACTCCTCTTACTGGAAGACGGTCTATGTTCACTCCCTTTGTGACTTTCTGACCAAGAGAGTGCAGTGGAAGTGATGCTTCAGAGCCTACGCAATACAAGGATGTAGGCCTTTAACTGTATCTCTCAGTCTACGTCTCTCTCTTTGTCTTTCTGTCTTTACTTTAGGGCCACTTGCCTTTGGAAGCTAGCCATTGTATTACAAGAAAGCCCACATCACATGAAGAGCCACGTGCACATGTTCCAGTCAGCAGCCCAGCTAAAGCCTCAGTCCATATCGGTTGCAAGATGGCTGAGTAAACAGGCCTTCAGTGGATTACAGGCACCGTCTTTAAATTCCAGCTGTAACCCCAGGCATCATGGAGCAGAGATGGGCTAACCTGACCTCACTGTGCCCTGTTAGACTTTCTAACTCACAGAAACAGTGAAGATTAGACGTGATGATTCGGTTTTTGGGGAGTGATTTATATGTGGTTATAGGTAACCAGTACATTGGTGAAACTAGACTAGACAAAGGAGAGCCTCTTTACTGCACCAGAATTAACAAGGGACACTCCGAGGCCAGGGTGAAGAAGCTACAGAGGAGCTCTAACTCACTTGGATTTCCTTATGAACAAAAATTAAATTGGAGGTTATCCTATCTTTGAGGGGACCGAGGCAGAGAGAGAAGTGTCTTTATTTCCATGGAGTGACTTTTGTCCATTTATTAGGCCCCAGTTATTATTGGGAGCTCTTTGCAATCTCAGGTAAGTCACACGTACCATGGAGAGGAGAGAGTGCAGAAACAAAAAGAGAAGCAAGAAGTGTTTACTTCTAGGTATACACCCATCTGTAGAAATAGCAAGCTGAGACAAGGGCTCACCAATATTAATGAGATGTATCATTAAAAAATCAGAAAAGGGAAATCAGAGAATTATGTTTTAACTCTAATTTAAGAGCTACAATTTAAAATAGAAAGGTTAGTGCGTGTGTGTGTGTGTGTGTGTATGTGTGTGTGCGCGCGCGCGCCCATAGGAAGAGGAGGAGAGAGAGAGCATGTGCTTAGTATTTCTAGCATACAATGACACTCCCCAGTTATAACATTTCCCTCTTTTGCCTGACCTACTTCATGTTAAACATCACTAAGGTTATGAAAATGAGGGGCCTGATTAGCATCAGTAGTGGTCACTAGACCACTGAGAAGACAAGCAGTGGTTTCAAAGGAAGAAATTGGGGACAGACTAATAATACTGAAATACTGAAATACTGAAAGGTGGAATCTGGTTCTGAGTAATGAGGATGTGGTTTCTAAAATCATCTGATCTGCCACACCAGAGCTGATACAACTTTTCTTCATGGAAAAAAATAAGCATGAAAACACCCTGTGGTTCTTTTAACCTGGTACTATTTCAAAATTGTATGACAGCGTTAATACCTTCCCTTTCCTTTTAATTGACTTCCTTAGAGATTTAATCCATAAGTTCTCTTTGTGTTTTAGTCCGAACCCCTGAAAAAAAAAAAAGAACATTTTCCCCCTAATGTCTATGCTGGTAAATTGTCAGCATTTTTTACTACTTTCTCATCAGAGGATGATATTTTGTCCTGGTTTCAAATTTCATTTTAGTTTTTACTCAAGGCTTCTGTATTTAGGGACCATCATCTCATGTAAGAAACACACTGACATCTTCAAAATCTGTTGTAAAATTGGATGGATATTTAATTTAGAAATTTGCTGTGGTTCTGGAATTTATCTTCTTTTAGATTTGTTCAATTTATAACTCTTCCATAAAAAATTCAGAGGTGAAATATTTTTCAAACCTTACACTGTTTATTTCTTCCATAAACAAAAACAAGTGCAAGGTTTATTGCTAGATAATCTTGTACTAAATTAAAGAGGTGTATCAAACCTTCTAGTGGAAAAGAGCACTAGGGGTTGTGTCTATGAGGATCTTCCCTAGCCACAAGTACATTTTCTTTCATTCAACCCAGTCCAAGCCTGTCTCTTTGGCTCAAAACTTGTGCTGGCCACTTCAGTTTATGAAGATGCAATGTATCTTCTACAGGGTACACTAAAAGATTACTAAAAAATTATAAGCAATTTCCACTGCCTGTGAATGTTTCTGGTGGATCGTTAAGATTGACCTTGAAACCAACCTTATACAATCTGGGTATTTGTCTCTCATATTTCCCTGATGGATACGAATATTACTTGCATTAAAAATGATGGATGTTGGCAATTTCATATTCATTGCCACAGGAAAACAATCTTAATACCTTTTGATGGGGAGGACTGACCAGAGAGAGAGAGAGAGAGAGAGAGAGAGAGAGAGAGAGAGTCGGGACTATATTTCACCTAAATATTTTTCCTGGAGATTTTTGTGTAAACAAGGTTTGAATGGATGCCTTAGAATAGTTGAGAAAAAGATGTCATTGGCAATTGTCCTAGAATTACAAAAAGTGCAAGAAAATGATGAAGTCACCTATTCAACTAAAGTAATCTCCAGGCACAAGAAAGAAAATAGGACATTTATTCTGTCTCGCACTTTTTGGGATCTGCAGCAGAGGAACTGAATCTCAGCAGGTTCTAAAAACAACTGGATTTGTGCTTATTCTTACTTATTCCTAGTAGAATTTCTCTTATAACAGACATAGGCATTTATCACTTTATAATGTGCATTCCCCCATACACTTGCTCTTTTTAAAATTAATTAAAGAAAATTCTAAAAATATTTTATAAACTCACTTCTCACTACTTCCTCCTCATGCTGTAAGGATGGGAATGTTGGGCATGCTCTGAAGCCCTGTTGGTGTGTGTGTGTGTGTGTGTGTGTGTGTGGTTTAACCTAGTGCATTCTTCTGTGTATTGAAAGAAACTTGGCAGAAGCAATTTTCTTCAAAAAAGTGTATGCATATTATGTTTAATCAGTTGTATTACATTCAGTAGACCTAACAAGCACAAGTTATTCTTTGTTCATCCAAGCAGCATATTTAAAATTTCAGTCATATTTCAATGTACTTATTTTTCCCTTCCCTGAAGGGTATACCACATGCCTTCCTTGCAGAGAGCCACAGTGGAAAGCAGCCTGACCCTGGGCCTGGAGTCCGGCTGCGTGAGAGTGTGGGACGGAGAGTCACATGACTGTGTGTTCAGTTCAAGCTACTGTGGGGCGGATATGAGTTACCGATGCGTCCACCGTTCTCACTGAAGATGATGGGGGTGGCTTTATTGCTGTATTATACTCTGTGTGTGCACAAACAGGAAACAAGCTTACCCTTTAAAAATACTACTCCGTGCAGGCCCAAGAGATTATTCGTTAAAAGCTTAAGTACTGGTTTTAGAGCTCGAGATTATTGTACAAATGCAAAGTAGTTCTGATAGGGCATTTATTTAAAAAGAAACTTAACTGAGACAAATATGTTTCATGTTTAATAATCAAAATCTCTCCATTTACAAAGAAATGATGTGTTTAGTGCTCACTGTTGTAGTGAACTAATCTGATGAGAGATTTCCTGGTCTTATCACATGGCTCTTGAAATAGCCTTGCCCATGTTTCTACCCTGCATGTTATCTGAGAGTTTTGTGATGAAAACGAATCCCCCAATAGTTTGGTTGTGTAGTTTTTGCCACAGCAGTAATGAATCTGACTCAAATGAAAACACAAGAGCTGTCAATTTTCTTCATACACTGTGGACTGACAAATGGATACTTAGGTGTTTTTAGCTTTCTTAATGCTAAAATCAAATCAGCTGTTAGGAAATTCAGTTGGTTGCTAAGTAAGCAAATAACAAAAACACAGCCCTACACTCAGTTAACAGTAATAAAACTGGCATTCAAAGACTGTGTACCAAACAGCAGAACTTCAAAAATGCCTGAGTTAGAGAAAGCAGAAGGGAGTTGTCTCAAACTGCAAGCACATAACACTGGTGAACACCAGCAAAATTTGTCTTTGAGTCTTTGTGAAGACTTCTATTGTGCCCTCAAAGAATTTCTACCCTACGTAGATATGGATGGGCAAAAATATTGCTATTTTAATACCTTCTGTTTAGTTTTCTTGAAAATTTCATTTTGGGGACTCCTGATTTGAGTTTTTAAGTATTTCATGACTAAGAGATTACATTATTTCCATTAGTTAAGCAGTTAATTTAAATAACTGATCAGAGATATGAGTTAGAGAAAGGGGTGACTTGAATTAAGATGTGGGCTATTTTAATCATGATGTGCTATATTCAGTAAACTCTGTAAGATCAGTGAAGGGAAAAAACGTATTAAGGTTAATCAGTTTTGAAGAATTGTAACTAGTAGATAATGTGCCCTGATTTTTTTCTCAGTGACAGGTGTAATACGCACAATCACTGTTCATCTATATTTCACTGAGCATAAATGCAAATTTCACATTTTCACAGAAGAGAGAATTTTATTACATTATATTGATTTAGAAATAATTCATTAACCTCTACTCCTTCTTTTTCTTTACATATCAATCTGTCTCTATTCCAGATTTTATCTTCATTTTTCAACTGGTTACTGTGAAGTATCTTATATTGTAGGCTATTAAGAAACTGTTGTTTATACATGCAGCTTTGTCTTTCTTGACACAAAACTGGCATTTGTTTTCTACACATTTTTGGATAGTGTTTGGGTGTTCAGGAATGCTTGTATGTATTCTTGAAGTTGAATATTTTGATGGTGTTATATAATGCAAATTATTTGTTGCAATTTCCACGAGCCTCCACCAGTTTTTGAAAATGAGAATGTTTATACGTTGATCTCTCTTCCTCTTCCAAAATCAGGTGTGTATAAATGTTAATTTGTATACTAGGACAGTCCATTAGATCAATGATTTTCAGTGGAGGAGAGGTGTTACTATTCTACCCCAGCTCCCAGTCCAAGACATTTGGTGATATCTGGACATATTTTTGATGGCTGTGAGTTCATGAATGGAGGTTGGTACTGGCAGGTAGGGATAAAGGCCAGGGATGCTGCTAAATATCTTACAATGCACAGCATCTCTGGCCTTTGTAATGATCTGGCCCAAAATATTAACAGTGCTTGAGGTCGAGAAATCCTGTGTTAGATGATTGGAACTGAAGTCTGGGGTCCGTTACTTTTTAGAAGTGGGAAATCAGATACAGCTTGATTTCTCTGTGCTTCTGTTCTTTTTCCATAACAGTTGCAATTTGAACATCAAATAAGCAATCAAAGATGCACAAAATCTTAAACACAATTATGCTTACCAAATTTGATTTATAAAGGTGAAAGGTAGAAAACAATGTAAATATCTAACAATATTTAAAATTTATAGAAGCAATTATGGTTAACATATTATTGGAATATAAAAGTATAAAACTTAAACTGTAGGTGAATATTGGAATAATATGGAAAATGTTGACTGTATACTATAAAACATTTTTATACCAGGTGACATACAGAAAGATCTAATATTAGAAACATGGATATATGTTGTTTGTTTATTCTTATAGAAAAAGACTGAAAACAAAAATGTTAGTTATCTCTGGGATTATGGGTCAGTTCTGCACCTAATATGTACTTATTTTTAATTATGACAATAGCAATGACATTTTAACAATGTGTTGTGGTTGAGAGAACAACCCTGAGGCCTGACAGAGGTGAGTTTGCACCCTTACTCAGCTGCTCACTTGCTGTATGAATTTCGGCCTCAGTTTTTCCTTGTAAATGTAATGTCCCCTTTGAATGGTTGTTTTGAAAATTAAATGACACTGTATCCAAGTTATCTGGTCAAATTTAGCTCTCTTCCCTCTTTCTTCAATGAGGTAAGTTAAGGCATTAGGATGAGGGTTCTTGAAGGTGTTTACCTTTTAATGCACTGCCTACAGTGACTAATGGAGATCTCAGATCTCAGATCTCAGTCAGGCCCAGAAGTATAACTGCTAATTTCTATGTAGCTGCATTGGAGAACTTGGTCTGATGCCATAGTCCCATCCCCAACACTACTTGACTTCCATTTTCAATTCAGTTTGATTCAATTCTACTCAGTTCATCAATTCACTTTAATTCAGTTCAGTTCAATCCAACTTATAACTATTAATGGGACACTTATCTATTTATATGATAAAAATAAATATGAATAAGATGAGATCTCTCTTCATCACAGCCTCACAGCCTGGCATGCAAGGCAGATGGTTATAGAAAAAACTCTAACCCAAGGTGGAAAAGAAATACAAACTGTGAAATAAGTGGACAGGGAAGTGAAAAATGGAAACGCTGTGCAAAGCTAAGAGCTTGGTATAGCCTTCAGGAATGGAAGGCTTTAGTTGAGGAAAAGGAGAATATTCCAGGTGTCCTTGCATGTTGCACAGACCCCAGGGAGGTATGTAGAATTCAAGTATCCTCAGAAACAGTCAAAGCTCTGATGTGTCTGGTGTAGAGTAGAATGCTCAGGAAGAAGAAGCATTAGATTAAAAAAGATGACTTGGGTAGATCAGTGAGGTCCTTGATATGGAGCTAAGGAAACCAGGTTTTACTTTGTGTGCAGAGGGGAGTCACTGAAACTTCTTAATGGGGAAGTGATTAGTGAACTCAGCAAGATTTAAAACCTATTTCACCTTATACAAAAAGTAGGCTAGCTTACTCTATGCTAAGCATCTCTAAGCAAACCCTATGTGAGTGAGTATTTTTGTAATTAATTAGAATTAAGAAATTTTAGAGAAAACTATTTAGGGGAAGGACAGTATTTTATGCTTTGGTCCTAATAAATAGTGATTGAAGGTATAATGGTAATGATCGATTCCAGAATAAAATTATTATTTCTACCTCTAAAGTGACCAGATAGAATTAATCCAAGGCATTCATCTTTTATATAGTAAAGAAATAAATTGATATCAATGCTTAAATTATTAATTCCAAATTCTCCAACTTAAGAAATATGATTTGGAGACATACTTTTGAATATATATTTCATGTGGCTAATTTGTAGGATTTATTTTTGAGAAGATTATGCTCTTGGCTTATAACATTGTTAGTATTTTCATAGAGAAGAAAAACCTTACTTTAATAGTTAGAAAAATTCTAACTTCAGTGCTTATGTTATTAAATTTAAAAAATGGCTCAAGGAAGCAGCAGATAAAAAGAGTTTGCTTATCTGAGGAAAATATACTAGACCAGAAGACCTAGCCACTTTTTTAAAAGTTGATTCTATGGAATATGTTGGCCTTATTACCAAAATACGTATTTTAAGAATTATACTTCTTTCTAAGCAGTGATTTGCAGTCCATTTCCAAGTCTAAGGTGATTTAAATTACATGATTTCTCTGTGCATTTCAAGTAAGGTTTTTAATATTTTAGTCTTAAGTAATAAAATGCCATCCAAGTGTGTAATTTATTACTAAATCCATTAATATTTATAGCCAAAAATCATTTTCCTGAATGATGGGAAAAAACCTCTCAATATCACTTCTTGCCTAGAAAAAAATAAGCAATAACAATGAAGAATTCTGTGACAGAAATATATACATACTTTTTTGTAGACCCCCCCACATAAACTTTTTTATTGAATCATTTTCTGTAGGATCTAACAGTCCAAAATTGTGAGTTAAATTTAATTAGTAGATTGAATATCTGGAAATGTTTATGTGGTTGTATAACACTCCATAAGCTGATTTTGTAAACTTTCTTTTTTAAATTTTATTTTAATTGCTCAAGTATAGTTTTCTGTATTTTACTCCCATACCATCCCACCCACTCATCCCTCCCCACCTCCTTCCCATTTCCCCCCTAGTTCCCCCTTTAGTTTTTGTCCATGTGTCCTTTGTATTTGTTCCTGTAAACCCTTCCACTTTTCCCCTGAACTTCCCCTGAAATTCTCTCTCCTCTCCCCTCTGGTCACTGTCAGCCTGTTCTCTATTTCAGTGTCTTGGGTTATATTTTGCTTGTTTGTTTGTTTTGTTGTTTAGGTTCCTGTTAAAGGTGACTTACAATTCAACTCATTGAATACACTATTTTACCTATTTAAATAAGGCTTTGTGATGTTCACTGACATCAATAATTAATTTATTCATTTGATAAATATATATTCAGACCTTGATATACACCTTTCTAGGCACTGAAATACAGTAGTGTGGAAAGGCAAATTCCCAACTTCCATGGCTTTATGGAACTTGTATTTTGGTAGAAATTGGGAACTATTTCTTTTATTTTAAATTATATTGACAAATAAAAATATAAGTCATCTTTCATGGATTTAATTCATTCTCATACTGTGTAAACTTTTGATATGTTTCTACTGTGTGCCAGGATTGTGTTGTATCACGAAGGCTCTGAAAAGAGGAACACCAGTGTCAATGGCTTTGAAGAATCCAGGGTCTTTTCTGGTTCCATTCTGGGGGTCTAACTTACCTCCCACTTGAATGACCACAACAGCGCATCTGGTCGCATCTGGTCTTATTCCTGCTTTCAGTTTGCTGATTCCCACAGTCCAGGAGGGAAACCACTGTTAGATTTACCTCCTTGAAAATCCCATTTACCACGTTACTTTCTGCTTGAGAATCCCGAATGTATAACTATTTTCTATGAGAACAAGTCTTAATTCCAAAATCTGGCATGTCAATGTCAGTGTCAATCCAGGCAGCAGAACCATTGTTTAGGAACAAAACCTTATAACCAGCTGTGTGAAAAGCTGGGGAAGGGAAAGTCTGCAAGGTGAGCTGGAGGCTGAAAGAAGTCCCTTAAAAGCTCCCTGAAAAGTTAGATGCATCCCTGCTGGAGTGGAGCCATGAGGGGAACTGCGGGAGAAGCCTAGGAAGGCTGTGCTCTGCATCAGGTGGTGGTTTGAAGTCGCTGTTGGTTAACAGCTAACAGGTAGGAAGAAGAGCAGAAGGGAGCAGAGTGGAGGAAAGTTAGGACTCACTGGCACCTGTCTGTACCTCCCCATCTCTGTAACCTTAATGACTGTCAGAGGGTTGTGACTATGGAATCATCCACCTTCCTAACCTCATGCAATTTTTTCTTTTGGAGAACTCTAACTTGAAACTACAGAAGAATGGATTCTGTGGAGCAGAGTTCCAGGTTTGCCAAATTGATATAGTACAATGTTGCCACACAGTGTGATATACAGTCTTATTTCTTCTAATTTCCCAATCTCAAGTGCCCTTTTTCTTCTTTCAAACTGATTTCTCTTTACAGTCAAGAAGGGGCTGGAAAGAAGTATCCCAAGTCATGAAAGGCAAGGACCTACATCCAAGATTACTCTATCCAGCAAAGCTATCATTTAGAATGGAAGGGCAGATAAAGTGCTTCCTAGATAAGGTCAAGTTAAAGGAGTTCATCATCACCAATCCATTATTATATGACATGTTAAAGGGATTTATCTAAGAAAAAGAAGATAAAAAATATGGACATTAAAATACAACAAACTCACAACTATCAACAAATGAACCTAAAAAAATTAAAGAAATAAAAACAATGAAAGCAAAAACTAAGCAAACAACTAGAATAGGAGCAGAATCAGAGAAAAATGGACATCACATGGAGGTTTTTCAGTGGGGAGGGGTAAAGAGGAATAGGGGTGAAAAGGTACAGGGAAGAAGAGGCAAAATTGGTTGGCATAAAATAGATGGGGAGAGGTCAAATATGGTATAGGAAAGAGAGAACTCAAAGAACTTATATGTGCAACCCATGAACATGAAATAAGGGCAGGGGAAAGCTGGAGGGTTGGGAGGTACAGGGTACAGGAACTGTAATAGCATAATTAATAAAATATACTTAAAAAAAACTGGTTTCCTTACTTCACTTTACAGTCATTTGACTTACCCTCTTGCCAGGCTTTGTTAACACTGTTCGATGCATCTGCAATCCTCTGCCTTCTTTAAACCAGTCTGCATACTCATTCATTGAATCCCTTTTAGATTAGATTATTCATTGAATCTGAGATTACAGAGGCTTTGACTTTGTTTAGTGTTTTAATGGCATTTGTGAATATAATCTTTATTTGAAATTCTCTTTTATATATTAAATGGCTGTAGAACTTTGAGAAGGATGTTATGAGCAACTTGAAAAACTGTAATTTCACAGAGAAATGTTCATGGATCTTGATGAGAACAGTTCTGATTGAATGTTGGGAGAGGCAGAGTTGCATACTTACAGAGGACCAGGCAATCTAAAAATGGGAGAAAAAAATAAACTTGGTGAAGGTATACTATTTTTAAGTATGAGGAATAAATAGAAAGGGTGTTTATCATGTTGTAAAGAACAGAAACAAGGTTGGAACCCAGGTTTACCAGAAAGCTAAGAAAGGTTGTGAGAAAAAGAGCAAGTTCAAAAATTGCGCTCACTTTTCAGTATGATGCCATATTGAAATCTATGAAAACAAACACAAACAGTGAAGTGGCCGATGTTGCTGTGTCCCTAGACTCCTGCTGGGCCCTGTTCTTTGTGCTTTCCATACTTAACTCAGCCACCTGCTCGTACTCCAGAGAAAGAAGAACTTTCTTCCCTTCACTTTATAAGGAAAATGTGGTATAAAGAGGTTCATTTTAGGGGGCCTACACTATCATAGCTAGTAAAATATGGAAGTAGAGTACGAACTCAGTCAATCTGGCTTCAGAACCTGTGCGTTTTTTTAATTGTTATTTTTTTCACTATTGCACTACATTATCTCTCTATTTAATAGACATTTATTTGTGAAGTTAATAAAAGCAACTTGTTTTCTTCCTGAGTACATAAGATATCCCCAAAGCAGAAATATTAAAAGCACTAAACACTCACTAGCATCAATTCATTAGTTTGGGAATCAGAGGATGGTTCCCTCTATTTTTTACCCCTACATTCTTAATTTTCACACGTGCTTTTCCTTGTCAGTGCATCAAACAAGAGCTGCAGATTATGAGCCACAGACCAGCAGCATCAGTGTGTATCACCTGGGAACTTGTTAGAAATCCAGACTCTGGTCTCATCAACTACGGAATCAGAATTTGCCTTCCTGAGATTCCCTGGTGATTGACATGCACATTACAGGTTGAGAAAGACTGCTTCAGGTAATCTTCCAGGGAAAAGGTCTCCACCAGCCTGGCCCAGCACACCTTTGCTGCTCCTCTTCCGGCTGTTTCACCTCCTGCCCCATTTATCACACTGGCAGCACACGAGCTCCACATCACGTCACCTGGCGAACTTTGGAAAAAAACCAGATTCTTGGATCCCTAAACCCTACATCTGTTGAACTAGAGTTTCCTGGGAAAAAGCTGGGAATTGAAGTTTTTAAAAACTTCAGACTTTTTGAAGCCAAGTTAGATTTGGCTTTTGGGTCTAGTGCCTTGGGTCTATACTTCAGGGCCTCTTCCCCCTCTGCTTGGAGCACAGAGGGGATGTGTGACAGACCCCGCTCATTCACCAGCATTCAGCCCAAAGATTGCCTTCTTTCACACACTCTGCTTAAGTCTCCAGGTGAAATTATTACTGTTTCTCATCATGTTAGATATACTTCTGTTATTGCACCTAGTACATCGTATTAATCTGTTTACATCTCCGTCTCACATCTTGGGGAGAGTTCTGAGTGGAGCTTCATACATTTTTATTGAATCAATAAATATATAACAGGCTGACATGTGTTATGGACATATAGTAAGTAGCATTTAGTAACTGGTAACTTCGCACTATTGACTGACAGCCTGCCTTTGCCTCCATTCCCTCAGTGGTAGAGTTCTCATGGTCACAAGCTTGAAGGAGCTTGGAGAGGGAAGGTCTGTGAATCCTTTTATAGCATCATGGTATATCTTCACTTTCATGACAGATATTAGATATTTGTAACTAAGTATTAAAGGAAAATGTAAAAACAACAAATTATCTCTTTAAATTAGTTTTACAAACAGTTCATAGTTTCATGTCAGAAACTAGTCAATGTATTTATTTGTTGTTAATTAAGTTACAAAAATCAGTATATAGGTTTACATTTTAATCCCCAAAGACCTTTTGTATTTTATTTTCCTTATTGAGCAAAAAGGAAAAGGGACTCATGGACATGGACAGCAGTGTGGTGACTGCAGGGAGTAGGGGGGTGTAAGGGGATAAATGGTATTGGAAAAAATATAATAAAAGTTATATATTAAAAACATCCTCTAAGGATGGTTTGACTGTTCAAGGTAATGAGAAATATGTTTTGAAAATTTTCCAAAGAAGGATTCCTTTAGAATCAAGAATGAGTAGGACTATACTTTGACCTCCTTTTACCTTTTAACAAAATATGAACTTTTTATAGAATTCTGGATGTTAGGAACTTCAAAGAGAGATTCATAGGAATCACATTTTTAACTTTTAGTTCTAATTCTTAAATATAGACCTGCCCAATGGAAGTCAGAAATTGTTTTTTTGTGAGCCCAGGCAGCCTCCTGATTCTTTATTTTGTAATTGCTCAAGCTATTTGGCATAACTAAATTAGGTAAAACAACTCGGTAACGAGGCCACGTGGCCGTGAGATGACATCAATAAAAATGAATGAAAATCTCCCATGTAAGTACAGCTCCCTTGTTTGTAGAAAATATTTTGCTGCAGGATTATTAAAGAAACATTGTTACCAATTGGAATCAGATGGAATATCTGCTAGCTTGTTTAGATTTTATTCTTCCTAGGGTTCATCATAATGATCCTGATTTTTCCAATTGTTAAACAAAGTTGTCAATTTTAGACAATATAATCAAAAGTATAATTATAGGGGAATATGTAAGTATAATATGTTCTTTCAAAGATAGTTAGAGTAAATGTTTCTTCTTCCTTAGGAACAAATTTATCTACTAATTGGGTCCAAGATTGTGGACATTATTGAAGGCAAACCATCCTAACCATCAAACATAACTGAGTTTATGACCCTAAAACTTTATTACTAAGTATAAAGGGAAGGTTTGTACAAGGATGACATTGAAAAATAAAATATTTTTATTTCCATCCTACTATATATATAGATAGATTACAGTACATACACACACATACATATATGTACACATACACACATACATACAATATATATACAGGGATACAGGGTCCAGCACAAATAACACCACTTTTTTATTACAAACTCTTTTATTACAAAAGCATAATCATGCAATCCTGTAACATAACAATATCGTACTCAAGTACACGATATGACATTTTAGGTGAAATGTTCAAATTGCTGTTCATCTTGTAGGAGACATTCTATGTACACCCTACCAACCACACCCAAACAAACCTCATTTCTGCTGGACCCTGTATATATCTCTATCAACACCTTACTTCAGTAGAAGGTCACATTAAGAAATGCAGAAGACAAGACAAATGTGGAGAAATTAGTGAAACTCCAGACATGAAAATGATTTTATAGGGTTAAAAATAAAATGAATGGAATAAAGGCCTAATAACCAGGAAACATTTTAGAGAAATGCAACTACATTTATATGTAGTCATATCAATAGAATTAAAAGGCATGAAACTTACCACAATTGATGAATAGTCTAAGTTCTCACCTAGTGAACTAATGAACAGATTGAATCAACTAGATTTATTTAGCATCACCTGAAGGAGACAGCTTATTTATTTATTTATTTATTTATTTATTTAGCAAAAATCCTATAGCTTCAATGAAGAATAAAAATTTACCAGTGGAATAATTTATTTTTAGTATTTGCAAAAATAATCCTTATTTCTAATTCCCCACAATAGCCATTTCAAATTTATTCTTTGAAACAGTGAAGTGTGTTCTTCCTGGTGATTTTATTTAGTTTCACACTTTCAAATACTATCTGTATATATGCTAATCAGCCTCAAGTCTGTTTCTCAGGTTGAGATTTCTCACCTGAGTTCTAGATTCCTACATCCAACAGTGCTCTGGGTGTCCGTAATGATTTGTCCCACAGTCACTGCACTCTGAACAAGCCCAAAACAGAAATAACACTCCTCCATTCCAAATAGGCTCTTCCAGTTCAATTAGGAATTTTTGCAGTCATCCCTAATTCTTCCTCTTCTTTCAATCTTCAGAAGCAATCAATAACTCAATCATATAGTTTTTGCCTCCTATTATTTTGATTCTACCTCATCCTTTTATGCTGTAAGTCAGATAATAATCCCATCTCTCCTCATCTTGACTATAATAATGGTCTTTTTCTAAGCACCCTTATGTATAATTGTTTTCTTCCTTCTACTTTATTTTCTACACTGCCAACAATGTAACCTGTTGGCTTCATATACATTCATTCCATTTCCTTTCTAAAAATTCCCCCTCCTTGGGCCAACAGGATAAAGCCTATTCTCCCTGGCATGTTATAACCAGCCCTTCCAGATCTGACATCTGCAGTAACTTGAACCTCACTTATAATTTTCATCTCCCATTTTAGCAATGCTAGTACTAACCTTTCAGTTCTGGAATGCTCTGTACTCACCCATGCCTCTGTGCCATTGTTCATTCTCTATTTGTGCCTGTAATATCCTCTCTTCCCTTTTCAAGTAGCTTTTCCAGCTCATGGTGTAAGCTCAAGCTTACTCTGAATCCTCCATGACTTTCCCAAGGAGGTTATACTTCTGAAATGCCAAGTGGTATTGGGAAAAATGATTCTTATTGTTTAGATATTTTATTTCTTTAATACTTACCTTAAACAGTTTTGTTCATCGGTGATTTTTTTGTAGGCCTCAAAAGATGACACATGGCTGTGTCATCTGTGTGGCTTGGCCCATAGATGATGACCTCCTAGACATGGGCAACTATTTCTCGGGGGCTGGAGGGCCACCAGAAATTTGACTTAGTGACATCTGAGAGACAGTGAAAGTTTCTAAATGAGAAGAAAAAATAATAAGAAAAAAAGTAGCTGGAAGCCTTATTAATGTTACTGTATTGATATAAGTATTAATAAGTCCCACAAATACTTTTAAATAATACATGTTTATCAGTATACTATGTATTATGTGTTAAACTGATTATTTTGTTTCTGTGTACCACAAAGACTTAATTTCAGAGGCTTTTTCTTGTTGTTCCCTTCATAGCATGCCCCTCCCACCCCAAAGAGGTGATATATAGGCTTCCAGTAAACCCTGAACATCTGTCTATTCGTGAGGCAGGCCAGTCCCCTGAGTTCCAGAATGTGTTTACCATGATGACATGCTCTTGTATTTCTGTGGAAAAGAAAATTATTTTCACAGTTTCAGGCCTAGCTACATAATGTATTGCTGGAGCCTTTGCTTCTTTTTCTCTTGAAGTCAGACAACAGTCTTCAGAGATGATCTGTTCCCACCTTCATACTTCTTGTTGCATGCCTTAATGAGATTTTTGAAGGTTAATAAAACCATTTAAATTTATATACTATACATTTTAAAGAGACAATCGTTTGCTCTAAAAATTTCAGAGTATCTCTTATAAATACAAAATGTGCAAAACAGCCAAACCAATATTTAACTCTTTAGCTACAGGCAAAATTCAGAGTCTGGAAAGCTAGTAACACCTATTCAATAAGTATATGAATTTCTCATTGCTGATATAATAAGTTGTCACAAACTTGGTGGTTTAAAACAGCATGAATTTACAAGATTATAGTCCTAGAGATCAGAAATCTGAAATACATCTTATGGGGCAAGGTGTTGGCAGAGCTGGCTCCTTCTGTAGGCTTCAGGGACAATCCGGTTCTTAGCCTTTTCAGCTTCTAGAAAGTGCCTGCTTTCCTTGGCTTATGGCTCCTGCCTCCATCTTCAAATCCAACAGCATAGCATCTTCTAATCTCTGTTTGTTTCCATCACCATATCTCCTGTGACTCTTTTACAAGGGTCCTGGTGATTATATTGGGCTCACAGGCTAAACCAGGGTAGTCTCTGATCTTATGATCTTAACTTAATCATATCTGCAAATACCTTTTGCCATGTAAGGCAACATATTGATTTTGTGGATGAGATATAGACCTCTTTAGGGGCATTATTCAGCCTTCTATTATAGGTATTTTATAATAATGCCTATTTAGTGATAAAATCCTGAACATGTTTTTCAACTAGTAAACCTAAATGTCATGAATCAAATATTAAAAACCCTTTTAAGAAAAGGAATGAGTAATTTTTTCCCATTTGACTACCAAGAGCCAAATATGGAACTGTTGTGTACTGCAAAACAGAGAGGGGCACAAACTACATGAGAGGGATTTGGGGATGAACCTCCCAATGTGAAGAAGGAACTCTGAGCAGGAGTTTGAGAGTGAGAGTAAGATCCTGCTGTACATGGAACATGGTAAAAAATGGTTTCGCATTCAGACTTTGCTGATCACATGGACCCCTGGCAACTTAAGATTAACACTAGTTGTTACTGTGACATTTATAATTAAAAGTAAGGTATAGCTATACAGTTGGTTAAATAAACAGAACAAATTTACATGGACCCTTCAAGTACTAGGTTGACCCTATTGTGTGGGAACCCAAGATGGCTCCTGGCGGTGGATCTACAAGAATTACAGACATCTGCAAATCCTAGACACTTGTGTCATGATTCAGTGGTCTTTCAGAAAGACTGCTTCATCAGCACATGCTCAGCTTACTGAGGCTGCTCCTCATCCTTTAAAAAAATGGAGTGTACATGTTTGGGGACCCTCAGTACTTACCTTGTCATTTTTTGTTTTAGTAAGCTGATATGTATTAGTTCCAGAAAGAGATGAGTGTCATAAGAAAATATTAATGTTTAATGCATAATCAGTCACAATGTGCCAGCACGGAAATCATTTTAAACTGGCAACAATATGAGTGTAAAAGGCCATTTGCATAGGAAAGAGAGCAACTACCAATCCTACCCACCATGCTTTTAAACACTTGTTTGACTTGCTGATTATAAATTCCAAAGGACTAATTTTTAAAAGAAAAAATTATATAATTCATAATCCGGTAAGAAAAGTAAGGGGTCAAAGAATCTCCTACTATAATGGTCCAAATTTCAACAGCTAGCATTAGTTATTTTTAATCTTGTACAACTATTTTCAAATGAAAGACCTTTCTTTTATAGAATACTTGCATCTTATTGTAAATATGAACACATTATTCTTAGCTTAGTAATTTCTTCAAGTAAAATATTATTTTTTACTATGTAATATATATTTAACATTATATAATGGAATTATAATATTGTATAGTAAAGAAATGGATTCAAAATTATCTCAGTAAGGCATCTAGAGATAAAGATTATTATAAATATAAAATGTAAACTGAATTTTTGCTAAACTGAATGATATATAATGAAAACTCTTAGAGGTGGTGTCCCTAAATTTTGGATTCACAAGTTAGAATTGCAATGCCCACTGGGTTTAACAAGGAAGAACACAGGGGAGGACACACACACAGAGACACAGGGAGTGCTCTAAAAATATCCATAAAATGATAGAATCATAGAATTTTAGAGATGTAAGGGATCATAAAAAGATCATTTAATCTAAGGCCTTTATTTCAAGATGAAGAAACTAATGTTTAACATTACACTATTGCCAATCAAATTTTTAGAAAATTGAAGCAACATGTGAAATGGCCATATGTTACCAAAAAGTGATCCCCAAAGTTTAACAGGTAGTGTAAATGAGGGGAAAAAAATAAAGTGCTTATTAAATTCTAAGTAAGAGTTTAGAAGAGGTCTGGCAATTCTAAGGAGGAGCTTAGAGACCTGGAAAGACAGAAGTCAGAGGGCCAAGTGAGAGCCTACGCTACACCACTTGAGATTCACATGGCTTCGGATTAGTCGCAACTTTTTTTTTTTTTTGAGGCTATTGTATTTCATTTATTTTAAAATATATTTTATTGATTATGCTATTACAGTTGTCCCATTTTTTTCTTCCGCTTCTTCCCATCCTCCTTGTACCCCCCTCCCACCAGCATCCCCCCACCTTAGTTTATGTCCCTGGGTCATACATATAAGTTCTTTGAGCTGTATTTTTTGGCTTTCCTCTGTAAGGGTTTGTGAGGCTTGGTGAGTATATTCACCATTGATCTAGTAGTCTAAGCCCATATTTCCTCCCAATAGCTGTAACTGAGCTTGCCAAATGGTCTTCTAAACACCAGTATATATGAGTTAATATTCTATTTATTTATAAATTTGATAGAAGTGTTTCCTTTAACTTTGTTTCTTCTGCTTATTAATGAGTCAATCACTATTGTTATATTTATTCACTATTTTACTCTATGACTTCGGTGTTTATATTCTTTAAGCATTTTTCTGTGAGTTACTGACTTAATATGAGGTTTAAATATTTTTACTGTATAAAAATATTGCTTTTTATGTTATCTCCATTAAATGTATGTTCTTAAAGTCTGTAGCTTCTATTTTAACTTAGTTGATGGTGTTTTTGGTTTTACAGAATTTTAAATCTCAGTGTGGTCAAATTTGCCAATATTCTGCGTACGCTTGACTCAGAAAGACTCTCCACATCCCTAGTAAAACTATTCACCTATATTTTCTTCTACTATATTTAAGATTTTTAAACACATATTGTTTTTACTTTATCTGGAACTTGGTTTTGGTGTTTGAATGTTATGGCATAAAGCTGGCATCTCCCAGTGGTTGAGACTCTCGTGCGTTGGGGCCACACTGTTACTCACTGGCTATGTCTTAGTTTTACCACAGCGATTACAAAGAGGTAAATGGTGAATAGTTTGATATATTGTCATACCAGTTAGAAGTATGGATTAGAAACAAGAGCAACTTCCAGCCAAGATGGAGCTGTAGGTAGACACACTGTGCCTCCTTGCACAACCAAAATTAAGGACAACAAGGATTTAGAAACAAGAAAACAATTAGAACAGATAGAAAAATTGAACTGTACGGAAGTCCAACAACCGTTCATCCGGAGTGGTAAGAGGAGCGGAGTTGTGGCAGGAAAAAGTGGAGGTTGGTGGACCTGGGCAAACAGGCAGCAGCAGCTGGCAGACCCCAGGTGCAAAGGCAGTGGCTAGTGGATCCTGGGCACAGGGTGTCAAAAGTTCAGGCCCAGTGAGGCCGCACAAGTCAACTGGCTGACCAGGTGGTCCTACATTTGCACACAGATAATCCAGGTGAAGGGGAAGTGGCGAAAGGGACTGGAATCCCAGAGAGAGCAGAGAGAGTGCCATTGTTTCCTCTCAGCCCCGCCCACACATATAGCATCACTACCCAGCAACTGGGTTGCCCCGCCCTGGGGAACACCTAAGGCTCTGCCCCTCACTACTAACAACCATGACCAGGCCAACCCCCCCCCCCAAAAAAAAATGGCTCAAATAGGAGAACAAATCAAAGCCCCAGAGCCAATTCATCTAAGCGACCAAGAGATAGCCAACCTATCAGATGCACAGTTCAAAGCCCTGGTGATCAGGATGCTCACAGAATTGGTTGATTTTCCTCACATAGATGAACGAATGAAGGCTACAATAAGTGAAATGAAAGAAAATGTGCAGGGAACCAATAGAGATGGGAGGAAAACTGGGACTCAAATCAATGGAGTGGACAGAAGGAAGAAAGAAACAACCAAACAGAAAATAAAGAAGAAACAAGAATTCAAAAAAGTGAGGAGAGGCTTAGGAACGTCCAGGACATCTTTAAACATCCCAACATCCAAATTATAGGGGTACCAGAAGGGGAAGAAGAAGAGCAACAAGTGGAAAACTTATTTGAACAAGTAATAAAAGAGAATTTCCCAATCTGGCAAAGGAAATAGACTACCGGGAAGTCCAGGAAGCTCAGAGAGTCCCAAAGAAGTTGGACCCAAGGAGGACCCAAGTTGGACCAAGGCGACCATAATTATATTAGCCAAGATTAAAATGAAGGAGAGAATTCTAGAAGCAGCAAGGGATAAGGGGACAGTCACCTACAAAGGAGTTCTCATCACACTGTCAGCTGATTTCTCAAAAGAGACCTTACAGGCAAGAAGGGGCTGGAAAGAAGTATTCCAAGTCATGAAAGTCGAGGACCCACATCCAAGATTGCTCTATCCAGCAAAGCTTTCATTTAGAATGGAAGGGCAGATAAAGCGCTTCCCAGTTAAGGTCAAGTTAAAGGAGTTCATCATCACCAAGCCCTTATTATATGAAATGTTAAAGGGATTTATCTAAGAAAAAGAAGATAAAAAATAGGACAGTAAAAAGACAGCAAACTCACAGATATTAACAACCACACCTAAAACAAAAGCAAACTAAGCAAAGGACTTGAACAGGAACAGAAACACAGAAATGGAGAACACATGGAGGGTTAGCAACAGGGGAGTGGGAGGAGGAGAAAGGGGAAAAGGTACAGAGTATAAGTAGCATAGATGGTGGGTAGAAAATAGACAGGGGGAGGGCAAGAATAGTGTGGGAAAAGTACAAGCTAAAGAACTTATCAAATGTGGACATGAACTAAAGAGGGGGAATGTGGGTGGGAGGGGGTGTGCAGTGTGGAGGGGAATGATGGGGGAGAAATGGGACAACTGTAATAGCATAATCAATAAAATATATTAAAATATTTAGCAATAAAAAAGAAACAAGGGCAGTAACACTAACTTGTAAAAGAAACACAGAATCTTTGCTTTGAGCTGGTTTGTTTGAGGAAACTCACTCTTTCCTACGAAGTAAAAAATCTGGCTGCTTTGTGCTCCTAGTTGTTCCCAGAATACTAAGAACATTATGATTGAGGGACCATTCATAATGTTAGTCTGAATTTAGCTTAGATGTGTTCAAATCTAATAGCACTGTATTAGATTTCCCCTAAGATAAAAGTTGAGAAAATTGTGATTATAAGTTTATAGGTGCATATAAATGTTTAAACACATACAAATTGTTGCTGTGTAATTTGTTACAACTTTCAAGAGACATCCAAAGCATTCTGTAGCATTGCTATTAGAATATTATTCTAGGAAGCTCAAATGAATTCAGCCTCACCATTGTAGATACTAAGAGTTAGATACTCATGAATTAACATCTGGCAAATAATATATGAAACTGCATTGAAAATATATTTTTTCTACATTAAAGTGATACTCTTTTTGTGAGATTATGAACCTAGCCCCTAACTTGCCAAATCTGGAATGTAAATTAAACCAAGAATTTAGAAGCAGGAAGAATTTTTCAACTTCTGAAAAAGTTTAGAGTTGTAGGAGGGATTCATCCCTGTATATCAGAGGCAGAGGGACCACTCAGGAAGAGATTCTTGTGACCTAGAAGAACAATGAGCGGTCTGAGGCCCACTACTGGTTCCTGGAAGGTACACAGCAAGTGCTCTTAAATGACTAATGAATAAATAGCTTCTCCACATTCAAGTGGAGAAGAGAGTATGGGAGAGAAAGAAGGTGTTTTTGTTTTCATTTCGTTGTTTTTTTCTAGTGGTAAAAACAAAAGGGTAGGTCAGTTGACCCACTGTTAAGGAAAAAAAAATGGTACCCAACACCACAAGCCTTTAGGTTCCAAGATTAAGGGCGCCCCAAAGTTTGATGTCTGCATAGGAATCACTGCTGTTCTGCTCTTAGATTGTACACATTTCCTGAGTCTGTATTAGCTCCCAAAGACTCTGTGTAGACAGGGCTGGCAAAAGTAGGTTTACAGTTATGAGTACACAAAACAGAGTTTATTCTTGTATTACTATTTATTAATTATTGTATTATTTATTTGTACTACACTTGTAAACTTTCTTTTGTCTACCCCTGCATGCTGTTTACCTCTGCTTCATCTGAGATCTTGTGGCTAAAGAAGAGCATCCTTGCTGTGCCTGCAAGGAGAATGTGGAGGGCACAGGTGCAGCGGAAGAGCATCCTGGGATTTGCGAGCTCCCTACCAAAAGGACTCAGTTAATTTTTTTTTGTAACAGGGGAAATTTTAGTATATTCTTAAAACCAGTGTGATTTAATATATTCTGATTTGTGCTAAGACTACTGTAAAACTTGAACAGTTTGTATCTCTCCTCACATAGTTCAGGAACTAAATAAACAGAGTACGTCCTGGAGAGGGTGGGTATGTGCTATGCAAGAATAAGAAATGGCTTTCTGATTCATGCAATGAAAGCATGTGCAAACTATCTGCCCAGCTCATCGTGTCCGTGCCATGTGCACTAACTAGAATTTTATGATTGCCCGAGAAGTAGATGGATTCTCATTGCAACACTAATCTCTTTTTTGTCATTTGGCTTCTTGACATCTATCTTTAAAATGGTGTGTGTGGATTAGGCATACATTTCTGTTCTTCCTATAATGACGGTAACACTGATACCCTGTGTCTAGTTATAAAGAATAACAAAGCAGTACAGAGTCAGTGTATCTATTCTTCTTTGTGACAAGGAGTGATTTATAGCAACATGCCATGCCGAGCATATGCTCTATCTAACAAGGGCGGTTATAATTTAAGTGAACCATGCTAGATCAAATTCCAAGGAAAGTTTTGAAAACTTTAATTAAATTCTATAGGAAGGTTTCTATTTCTGTTTTACTTGATCGTATGTCTGAGTGTCACACATTAATGGGTTGTAACACTTGAAAGAATTTTACTATTAAAATCTGTGATTCAAAATATTTATCTAAAATACTTTGTAATTTTCTCTTTTCCTTTTTATTCCTTTTCTGGCCACCATTGTCTGTACATTTTTATTGGTTTATTTATTTATTTAAGATTACAACCACATTTTCAAAGAGCCTATTGAGAAATGTTTTAAACACATAGTCTTGATTTTAAGGAAGAATTGGGCAGAGATAATTACTACAACAACAGCAAAAATGTACTGACCCCATTAAAAGGAATCACATAGAGTATTTGCACAGGATGTGGATACTTTAAAAAAGCCTTTGCATTCTCATGATCTCATTTCATTTAAGTAGACTTAAATCCTTCATCATATTTTAAGTGGTCTTATTTTCATTTTTATAATTTTGTGTTGTTTTTCACTAATGGATGAAATTGAAAACAAGTGTACTATTTTAAAAAAAATTGAGAGCCACTTACAGTTTAAGTCGCTATGTGGTTATTTTTCTTTTTTCCAAAGTGACATGGATGGCTCTGTCACACTGAGCATTCACGAGATAAATGAATGGTTTGAGAATGACCATATGCTTTCTCCTCTTGGCAATGCATGTACAGCACACTGAAGACACCGCCGCCCAACCTCTGTTCCGCAGAGTCTCTCTGTTCTCACTGCAGCTGCACACCTAACACTGAAGCCCGCTGACAGCACCACCCTTCTCTTTGCTGGCAAATGACTGTGGATGTACAAGCTTTTTGACAATAACTGTATTTGCTTTAATAACAAGTATAATAACAGAAGGAAAGAAACTAATCAGGATATTGTTCTTCTGACACATTTAGTTACCTTTTAGAGAATGCCCTCCTAATTTTCAGCTTGACGTGATCTCAGCATCCAATATAAAGCTGAGGATTTTTCATCCCATTGACAGGAATCCATTAATAAAACAACAATCTTTTGTGTATAGTAATCTTTAATCTTATTTTGTTGCACACTTCTCAGTAGCATTTCTACTCGTTTTACAGTATAATTTATGGCACCAAAACAGCTCCTGCCTTGGAAAAAGGTCACTCTGTCAAGGTTTACTTGTCTTTGAAGAAAAGTAATAGAGCATTATTTATGAACCAAAGAATGCACTTCACTACTTTAATCAATCAGGAAGATGCTTGTATTATTGTATCTTTTGCTGCTACTCACCACGTACCCCCCACCCCAAAATAAGCAAAGGATATGCCAATCATGCTTTTTCTTTTATGTTGCAGAAGGCCTCTTACCTTTCATGTCTTTTCTGCTTTTGTGTTTATGGCACTATGGAAATAACAAGCCTGATGATGTCTTCTATCTGGGAACAATTTGTAAATTGTATGCAAGGGGTTGATATTTTCTAAAGATCATAGAACCTCTGGACAGATTAACTAGCCCCATCCAATATGCTCATCATGTGAAATTCATCTGATAAAACAGAAGGGGATTTGCAATTAAAAACCTCATGGATAAAGAAAAAGTTGAAGAGGTTTGAGACTGTCTGAGAATAATCAGCAAAACAAAAGCAATTACCATGTTTTTGTGTAGAGGATCCCAACACATAACGACAGTTGGTCCCCATATGTTTCTGGAAGCCACCACAAGCACAAATTAGAGCACGCTGTGTGGGGAAATGAATTGGTAGTTCATTAGAGAAAACATTTACAATTGGAGTAAATGTCTTCAATAAGGATTTAATTTAAGTTAGAAAGGATGTAGGGTGTGAAATAAATACCAGTAGATACCAGTGCTATCCTAATAAGGTGTTAAAATATGTCTAACTACAAAATAGTTATAGGTCCATGTATTTTTGGTAATTTATTTTATAATACATGGGCATGACTTTAAAAATATGTAAAAATATGTGAAAATCAATTAGCAAAGTTTCTTCAAAACTTAATGAAAAGAAATAAACCACAGAACTAGAAAATGACATGTTTGAAATATTATTTTTAAATGTCGCCTTAACCAAAGCAACAAATAGAGTACTGAGGCATTATGCTGATTTCCAAGTAGAAGTTAAGAGTAGGTCAAATAACCTTAAATTATCAGTTTATTTATTTATGGCCACCACAAAGATTTTGAGGTGGCTTATATTCAAATAAGACACTAACCACTTAAAAGAAATTCAACTGATTAACTCAGTAAAAAGTTAAAAAAATAACTCATCCCTCAAAGTAGGGATAGAACTAGTTGTATTACCAAACAAGGTAACTGGATTATAAGTCTTTAAAAATTGTCATAGTGATTGGAAAAAAATTGCCTTTACATAGAAATAGATGACATTTTGAATTCTGGAATGAAGACAATGAAAAAAGGAATTCTTTCAAGGCCCAAGGGGGACAGGACCTTGCAGTTGGGCTGCATGTGGAAGTGAAGCCGATGTGAAGAGGTGAGAGGTGATCCTTAAAGTGCGAGACTGACCATGTGAACTACAAATTCTCCCAGCTTGTCAACAAAACACATATGAAGAATTGAAGACATATGACTGAAACATGACAAATCACAATGTCAAATAGAAGGCTGACTGTTGCCAGTGTCTGAGAAGACACAGGATAAGGTACAATTGCAAGCGAAAGTATGAAGCCACACCTGCAACAGAGCAGTTCACTCACTGGAAAGAAAGTAGGACCAAAGTACAGATATACCACAACTCCGTCTCAATGTTTGTCTACTGACCACCGATCTTAGTTAAGTCTCTGCCATGTATGTGCAATTGTTTGCACATCACTTCCTTTTGATATCACTTCTGTATTTAAAAGGTGCCTCAGTGTTGGTCATTTTGGACCGTGCAATTCTCATAAAGCAGCATGGGTGGAGGAGATTGACAGTGGTTCCTTCTAGTGGACGCTGGAGAGTAAGAAGGAAAAAAAAACCAGGAGTGGGAGGAAGACTGGAACCCTCATGCCTATGAATATAGGAAATCAAAAGTGCTACCAAATGTCATCATTTCAAAATGTAGCAACCCATATGGTGCAAGTTGGAGAGGATACCAACTTCAACAAGCAGATCAGTTATGAGAATGGGCTCAAGAGCAGATTGTTGAACCAATGGCAGTCCTGCAGTTTATTTAATCTCTAAATTTTAGTTTCCTCATCTGGAAAATGGAGATAGTAATAGGAACATCCTAAAAGAATTATTGTGAAATTAATTAAATAATCACGTAAACTATTAAACTCTGGCACACAGTGAACATTCAATATAAGTTATTTTGATTTGAGAATATGAAATTATTGACAAAGGAAACCATATTTTTGAAGCAATTTAATATAGAAAAAGTCAGGAAACATTCTATGGAGAAAGATAGCATTATGCTGGGGAGAGAAATGCCTATACTCCTTGGGCAGGATAGCATTGGGTGGTTCCTTTGCAAATCCTATACAGCACTTTCCCTTGAATTCCTGTTTTAAGGACTTTTGGGAAAACCCATGCTGAGACAACACACATTTCTGGTTGTCAAACAGCATCTCCAGTAAGACCTCATTTAACTATTTGAACCAGAAGAAAACAACATGAGGCCTATTAAAAATATAGAACATTTTGAAATTAATTGAACATGACTTTTCAAAGCCAAAGTTAGAAACCAGTATAAGCATTTTGATAGGGCTCACAGTCATTTCAAATGAAAAAAATATATGTACTAAGGGGAGACATACCAGTTCACTAAGCACACATTTTTAATTTTAAAAAGTCTATTAAGGAGAGACAATTGGATGATCTACCAAGAAACAAATATATTGGGTTCATACCTTTTCTCTGCAATATTTGGTAGCAAATAATAGAGTTTTTTTGTTTCTGAAGAATATTATACATAACTAAGTAGTATATTAAGGCCACAAAAATATTTTCACATATAGGAGGATTCCAAATATAAATTGTCATAAAAATGACAAAAAAGAATCTTCCAATTAAGGGAAACATAAATGAAAATTAAGAACTCATGATTTGTGAACGCATAACATAAATGATAGTGATGATATGAAATGATTCAAAATGTAGTTGCATAGATTAAATTATTTAAATAATTGCTTTACTCAACCCATTTAGAAAACTGAATGAAAATGTTAAAATTTATTATTAGAAGAGAGAAGATAATATAAAAGTTACTAAATAAACAATTGATAAAATTTCAGATTGTATTAAATACTGAAATTTACTCAATGAATAAATGTGAGCTATAAAAGGAGTCAAACATGAAATTCTACTTCTATTATGTTTTAAAGTTCATAATAGAATACATAACATCCAAATCTTGGAAAAGTGGAAGTATTGATGAATGAATATATCCATGTATGAAAAGCTAAAGTTAAAGGAAATGGAAAATAGCATTAAAAATAGGAAGTCCGATGCCCACGTTGACTGCCCTGACCACAGCAGAAATTCCCGAAGGCACAGGTCTTGTTTGCCGTTTGCCGTACCAGTGTTTCCAGAAGCACACCTGGTGTGTAATAAGAACTACGGTTATTTGGTGAGCGGATGGAGACTGCACAGTTCATCTTTAAGTTAAAATAAATGTAATAATCTTAGTAAAAGGCAAAATTGTTTAGAAATTTTATTTGAGGTCATCACACATTTTTTCCAGCTTTGATAGATAATGTGTAAAGACAAAAAATGAGGAATATAAAGAGATTGGATACTAAATTAATGAGGATTCCTAGATGGCTGCAGAGTAGGCGGAAGCTACACTCACCTGCTTCTGGCACCAAACCAGTTTTACAGCTAAATTATAGAGCAATCAACCTGAATAACCAACTGAAGTCTAGCTGAACTGAAATATCATTACCAATGATTTACAGAAGCAGCCACATAAAGACTGGTAAGAAGGATAGAGATTGAAAGGGCTTGCCCCAGGACCCACGTGAGGTGGCTAAGAAGCTGAAGGGATATCTTGGCTGCAGAACTCCTTCATCCAAAGAGTGTGGAATCTCAACCCCACACAGTCACCCCCAACCCAGAGCAGCAGAGAGGTGATGAGGAGCCCACATAGCATCTGGAGGTAAAAATCAGTGGGGATTCAGTCAGCCTGGAGAAAAGCTAGTCTGCTTAGAGACACAGATGCCACCTTCTCAGGGTCCAGCACTCCCATCGTTAAAGCACCAGCCCAGGGAATGTAGTGCCTCCAACTACTGCAACATCACTCTGCTGTGTTTGGGTCCTATAGAGGGGTCTGTGGCTGCACCCAGGAAGGTTCTGTGGGGTGCTCTTTTTCTGGAGAAGCTCTCAGTGGATCTAGTGCTGCACAGAACTGGGACTTTCAGGAGCACATCTCCTGGGGAGGCTCTGTCCAGGCATCAGACAGGCAAGTGCTAGGTTGTGTCACTCCATCATGGGGGAACCACTCCTCTCTCCCCTGAAAGCTCAGCCTGTGCTATCCTGGAAATGAAAGCAAGTGCCCACACCCTCCAGCAGGTTCCCTAGCACCACTGCCAGTGGGAGACAATTTGGACCTGCACTCCCAAGTTTCAGTGGTTCCACCCTGCTGAGTTCTGTTCCTTCGGGTAAAGGGAATGCTACTTGGAAATGGGACAATCAGTGGGTGTCTCCCTTGGAGGCTCTTGTCTGGGACCAAGACAAAATGTTCAGCCCCCTCCTGCAGACAGGGCCTGCATCACCCTCAGTCTCTTTGGATCCAGGCCCCTGAGCCCAAGGCAGTTGAGCTTGCTCCCCCAGAGGGGATGGCAGACTGCACCCAACCTGAACCTGCAGCAAGCCCTTGCAAGGAGAACTAGAGTTGGAGACTGTGGCAGCAACTGAGTAGTTTGACTTTGGATCAGGGGCTACTTTCTCCTCATTGAGTGCCTGACTGCATTATCCCCAAATAGGGGACCCATTAGACCTGGCCTTTCAACTCCAGTTGTCCCACCTACCGAGACTGCAACCTGTGGTAGGGGTGGTCGATCATATTTAGCCTGGGCTTATCTTACAGTCTTTCTTCCGAAGGCTCTGGAAGAAGAATAAGCAATCTCAAAAAAGGAAAGCAGTTATCAGATGGAGGCAGACCTCAAGGAGACTCGGTACTTTTACAGATCTGCCCGCAGCTCTAAGCTGGAGGAAGCCAGCCTTTATACACAGATTTGCCTCTCCTATGTACACCCAGGTCCAGTAGACACAAGTACAAACAGTAAACAGCGTGGCAGTGCCAGACAGGTAGCCCAAGGCAGGTTACACAATGTCTGATGTTGACCTGTACCTGAGCCACACTCAAGTTGGCCTAGAACCAACAAAACCAGTGGTGGGCTTCAGACCACACCAGAGTTCAGCCCAACTTAGCCACACAAGCAGCACACCCGAACAGGGATTCTGGCAGGCACCAGATCCTGCTGGGAGCAACTCTGCCTCAAGGGGCAGCCCCTGCACAGCATCTCATACATGCTGACTGAGGCTTTCCCTTATAGTCAGCCCACCTGCGAGGGTTAACTACACCCATTAAAGGGCAAATACAGCATTCCAGACTCAACTACAACAGGGGGATGCACACAACCCACAAGAAACATTTCTGGAGCACGTAGCTCAGGTGATCTAGAAGATTGTGCCACTGAGTTCAACAAGACACTATCATCATAAAGCCATTAAAACAAAGAAAGAAAAGGTATCTAAATTGTAAAGAAGGAAGTAAAACTGTCACTGTTTACACATGACATGATAGTATACATAGAAAACCCTATAGACTCTACCAAAAACTCCTCAACCTAATAAGTGAGTTTGGCAAAACGGCCAGATAAAAAGTCAACACTCAGAAATCGAAGGTATTTTTGTATATCATAATCAGAAATTAGGAAAAATCCCATTTACTATAGCAACAAGAAAAAAATACCTAGGAATAAACTTAATGAAGGAGGTAAAAGACATGTACTCAGAAAATTACAGAACACTGAAGAAAGAAATTAAGGAAGACACAAATAAATGAAGCAGATACTGTGTTCATGGATTGAGAGAATTAACATAATTAAAATGTCCATATTACCCAAAGCAATTTATAGATTCAATGTAATCCCTATTAAAATACCAATGACATATTTCACAAATATAGAACAAATATTCTTAAAATTTATATGGAACCACAAAAAACTCTGAATAGCCCTAGTATGGTATCATACCTGATATCAAACTTTACTACAATGTGATAAAACAGCATGGAATTGACAAAAGAACAGTCAAATAGATGAATTGAATGAAACAGTATAGAAATAATCCCATACTTTTATGGTCAATTAATGTTTGATAGATGAAACAAGGGCATAATTGGGATAAAGGCAGTCTCTTCAATAAATGGTGTTGGAAAAATTAGAAATATAGAAGAAAAAAATTGAAACTAGGCCACCAACTTATGCCATAAATAATAAACCCAAAATATTTTTTTAATTTATCATTTTTCTAATTGTTTTTCAAGTACAGTTGTCTCCATATTCCCCCTCCAGTTCCATCACCCCACCCATCTCCACCTCCCATCCTTGATTCTACCCACTTTGCCTTTGTCCATGTGTCCTTTATACATGTTCCTTGATGACCCTTCTCCTATTTTCCCCATTATTCCTCTCCCCCCACCCCTCTGGTTACTGTTAGTCTTTTCCTTATTCTAATGTCTCTGGT
Source organism: Anoura caudifer (assembly GCA_004027475.1). NCBI lineage: Eukaryota > Metazoa > Chordata > Mammalia > Chiroptera > Phyllostomidae > Anoura > Anoura caudifer. The sequence goes on from PVKU01007447.1 coordinate 71,912, forward strand.
TGTATTTTGCTTGCTTGTTTGTTTTGTTGATTAAGTTCCACTTATAGGTGAGATCACATGGTATTTGTCTTTCACTGCCTGGCTTACTTCACTTAGCATAATGTTCTCCGAATCCATCCATGCTGTCGTGAAGGGTAGGAGCTCCTTCTTTCTGCTTAAGTCATAAAATCATAAAAATCCTAGAAGAAAACATAGGCAGTAAAATCTTGGACATTTCTCCTAGCAATATTTTTGCTGACTTATCTTCTCATGCAAGGGAAACAAAGGAAAAGACTAAACAAATGGGAATATATCAATCCAAAAAGCTTTTGGACAAGAAATGAAACCATCACAAAATGAAAAGAAAACCCATCGAATGGGGGAACATATTTGCCAATGATACATGTCATAAGGGGTTAGTATTAAAAATATATGAAGAACTTATACTACTCACCAGGAAGACAAACAGCCCAATTGAAAAATGGGCAAAGAACCTAAGTAGACACTACTATTGGCCATCTGCATGTCCTGCAAAGAGGACATGCAGATGGCCAATAGACGTGAAAAAAATACTCAACATCACTAGCCATCAGAGAGATGCAAATTAAAATCACAATGAGATATCACCTCACACCACAAGAATGACTGTCATCATTAAATCAACAAACCACAGGTGCTGGTGAAGATGTGGAGAAAAGGGAACCCTAGTGCACTGTTGGTGGGAATGAAGACTGATGCAGCCACCATGAAAACAGTATGGAGTTTCCTTCAAAAATTAAAAATGGAACTATCTTTGGGCCCAGTCATCCCACTTCTGGGATATAACTGAAAAGACTGGAAACACTAATTCAAAATGTATGTGGCTGTATGTTCATCACAACATTATTTACAAGAGCCAAGACCTGAAAACATTCTAAGTGTCCATCAGTAGATGAGTGGATAAAAAACAGCTGTGGTACATTTACACAATGGAATATTACTCAGCTGTAAAAAAGAAGGAAATTTAACTTTTGTGACAGTGTGGATGGAATTGGAGTTAATATGCTAAGTGAAATAAGGTGTCAGAGAAAGATAAATGCCATTTATTTCACTTATATGGATATAATGGACAGAATAAACTGATGAATAAAGTAGAAACAGAAGCATGGATATATAGAACAAACTGACAGCTCTCAGGGGAAAGGGAAGTGGGGGGCTGGATGAAAGAAGGTGAAGGGATTAGCCAGAAAACATTATATATATAATATTTGAATGAAACACATAGACACCGCCAACAGTGTGGTGATAGCCATAGGGAAAGTGGGTTTGAGAGGCAATTGGAGGTGGGCAAAGGGGAAAAATGGGGATGGAAAGAGACTTTGCTTGGGGTAATGGGTGCATGATTCAGTGTGCAGATGGTATTTTATTGACTTGTACACTTGAAAGCTGCATGGTTTTATGAACCAATGTCACCCCAAGGAATTCAGTGCAGTTAAAATAATAATAATGAATTAATGACATTGAATTAATAAAGATAAAATTTTACATTATGTTGAGAGGGATATACACTTCTTTCAAGTGATTATGCCCTAAAGATACTAAATTGTCCAAAAAGTTACATTAATAAAACAAGAAAATGCTGATATAAAGATAGTCATATAATGAAATACATATATATGTATTATCTCTATATATCTACACATATATTTGGAAATATAATATTAAGTTTATGATAAAGTTATAATAACTAATGAGAAATCAATGCACTACCATTACATTATCCTTTGTGTAAAGTGGACCATTTGGGGAAAAAGTTTTTGCCTTATAACCTACAGCCAATTAGATTTTAAAAAGAAAGCAACAGGAAAAACCTTTCTAAATAACCTAGAGAAATGTATGCCTGAATACTTGCTCCCTGCCTGGGAAAGGACTTTTATGCCTTCACACAGTGAAGAAGTTTTAACTGAAGATACTGGTCGAATTGTCCTTTAAAAATGCATGGTGATCTAGTTATTTTGAATGAACATAAAAATCTAATAAATGACAGGCTGGGAATTATATTTATTGCATCTATAATTAATAATCTGTAATATAATATTTATATATTTAATATATTCATATATTTTATTTTATATTACAAATGTGATTTCTAAATTATATTTACTTTTAATGAACTTAAATGTAAAGATTTCTCATGAATAATTAAGGTAGATTTTAAAACCTGACTTATAGAAATAGTGAGTCATGACCAATTTACAAATTAAGAACTACAAATATGAAAATAGATATGTAAAAATTTTCAACTTCACACGATTATTAAAATTATTAATTAATAATCAATTGATTATTAATGTAAATATAAAAATATTTGGTGTTTTATTGAGCAAATTAGAAAGGATACCATTTCAAATTTAATAATTGATGCTGATGTGGATGCAGTGAAGCCCATGTTGTTAGGCATTGGTCTAGCACAGTAGACGAATACATCTCTAGAAGGTGATTTGGCTTCAGTTTTCAAAACACTTTAAATCCTTATTGCTTTATCCATTAACTCTATCTTAATTAAACTCACAGATAATATTTATGAAGAATGTTCATCATGTAATTTTTAAGTATTCATAATTTATATATTCAGAAAGAAAAGCTATTTCTCTTAAAAGGAAAAAATGAAAAAGAAGATGGACTCAGAAAAAAGGAAAATTGTACTATAAATATAGAGTACAAAATCAAGGTCTTCTGAAAATTGGAGATACGGGTGAGTAAGTAGCAGGAGCTTCTGGTGAACCTACTTGCAAAAATGCTAAAAAAAATTAGCAAACTTAATTTAGCAATACATTAGAGGGGTCATACACCATGATCAAGTGGGATTTGTCCTATCGAGGCAAGGGTGATTCAAAATATGAAACAGTAAATGTGATATACTAAATTAAGAAAATAGAGGATAAAAATCAATTGATCACTTTAGTAGAAGCAGAAAAAGCATTTGACAAAATTTAACATCTTTTCATGATAAAAAGTCTCAACAAATTAAGGATAGAAGAAATGTATGCTGACATAATAAAGGCCATATATGGCTTTTAGCTTGCTGATAACATCATACTTCATGGTGAAAAGCTGAAAACCTTTCCTCTAATATCAGGAGCAAGACAAGGATGCCTACCTTTGCCACTTTTATTCAGTATAGTATTGGAAGCCCTAGCCTGGGCAATCAGACAAGAAAAAGGAACAAAAGACATCCAAATAGGAAAGCAGTGCCATGATATTTTATATGGAAAATCCTAAAAACATCCAAAACTGTTAGGACTAATAAACAAATCCAATAAAGTTGCAGGATACAAATCAATATACAAAAAATCAATTGCCAACTATCCACCAACAGCAAACTATTGGAGAGAGAAATTAAGAAACAGTCCCATTTACAATAGCATCAAAAACAATAAAACACTTAGGAATAAATTTAACCAAAGAGGTGAAAGTTGTATATACTGAAAACTGTGAGACATTGATGAAAGAAACTGAAGACATGAATAAATGAAAAGACATTCTGTGTTCATGGATACAATTAATATTGTTAAAATGTCTATACTGCCCTAAGCAATTTATAGATTCAATGAAATCTGCATCAAAATTACAATGACATAATTTACAGAAATAAAAAAAATGTTAAAATTTGTGTAGAACCTCAAAAGACCCTGAACAGCCAAATCAGTCTTGAGAAGGAAGAACAAAGCTGGAGGCATCATATTTCCAGAGAAGACTTGACATCTTATAGAACATTTAAGTTTCAAGCTCACTCCTTAATTTCATAATTACTTATTCTTTGTGTATACACCATACATATTTCAGTCTAATCATCCCCTGCTTTTTACTTGTAGAGATACACTCATACTCGACTAACATTTATTAGTTGTTTGACATTTAAAAAAAATACTTATTTAACTTTTGTATTAACCACAGAAAATCATTATAAACTCAGAATCATCATTTCATAACTTAAAATGCTTCCTTTATAGGACACCAATAATCACTGAGGTGATTTGTATCTCTTCAATATGAAGGAGCCCCAACTAAACTATTTCTATATTATCCAGAACTTAAGGAAATGAGAGCTCTATTTCATAGTCCCTGCACTTTCTAATGTTTGATCCCTAATTCATCCTGCTGGTTGATTTATGTGAAGCTCTGTGGTTTTCTAAAATTATGTTTCTTTTATGATTGCACAATATCATATTCCAATACATAATGGGTTAGATACAATGACCATTGAAATGATAAAGTACAATTTTGAAAGAATGTGGCATATATGTACTTGCCCTTTTCTTTCTCAACTAGAAAGAACTGTTTTAGAATATAAAATGGAAATACATTTTAAAACCCATAAAATAGGAAGAGACAATATTCTAAGGAAGAGTAATTAAAGCTAAGGAGATTATAATGCAGAAAAGACTGGTTATATCACTTATTTGTGCACTGAAATTGAAATAATGCTGTTCAAATTTCTATTGAAAATATGATTGCTAATATTAGAGATGGCATAAATGAAGCTAAATTTTAATGAGGAAAGAAAATTGAATAACTCTCCAAGCCTGTGTAATTTGTTCAACTCAGAGCTAAATATATTATCTGAAAATGTATAGTAACTGATATGCTCATCATTCTGCAGCACTAAAATGTTAGTGGATTACCAGAAAAGATTCAATATTAGTATTGAAACATGATGATCATCTTTTGCAGCAAAAAAGTGAGGTCAATGGTATTTCTTCACAAGGAGCTAGAGTTTATTTTAAGGCTGAATTTCACATGTGTTGGGATATTATATATTATATATAAATATATATGTATCCTTAGATTACTAGCATTTGTATTTAAAGAATATAATGAACAAACAGCTAACTGAAGGTCAGGATTTCACCAAGACTTAAAAGCATCTTATATTCTGTTGGGAAATGCCTTGAAAATTATAACAAATCCCTGATATTTATTTGAATGTAGTGCCTTTGAATTTAGAAATTATACTACTTGAATAGATAGAGTGCAGAAGAAAATAAGATTCTAATTAATGGAGAAGATGTTTTTCCTTGTTGCTGACTTTTTTTTTTCCCACTAAACCATTTCTTAACACTTTTCTTGTTTGTAACACAGTCTGAAGGGGGAGCAAAAATGCCCTGTCCAAGGAATCTCCCCTGTTTACTTGCTTGCTCTTCTTAGAATCACTAGTTAAAAGTTTGTGCGTGGAGGCTTGTCTCAATGGATTGAAATACTGCTCACTTAGAAAGCTGTGAAGAGTTGGTCCTAGCAGATGTGAGAACAAATAAGAATGGTGATATTTCTAATGAATAATGTGAAAGACAATAAAAGCCCTTATTCAAAAAAAGAAAGAGAAAGAAAGAAAGAAAGAAAGAAAGAAAGAAAGAAAGAGAAGGAAAGAAAGAAAGAAAGAAAGAAAGAAAGAAAGAAAGAAAGAAAGAAAGAAAGAAAGAAAGAAAGAAAGAAAGAAAGCCGTGAAGAATTGGGTGGGTACCCGTTTTCCATTGCTCCTTTCAGTTAACTTCCCCCTACCAGCACCTCTGTAGGAGATAGGTGAGGAATGATCTCACCTTTAACTGGAACATAATCAATGAAAGAAAAAAGCCAACAAAATATAACCAGAGACATTGAAATTAAGAACAATCTAACAATAGCCAGAGGGGAGGGGGAAGGTGACAGTGGGGAGAAGGGTTTTCAGGAACTACTGCAAAGGACACATGGACAAAACCAAGGGGGAGGGTAGAAGCAAGGGAAGGAGGTGGGCTTGGCTGGGGTGGGGGGGAGCGGTGAGGGGAAAATGCAGACAACTGTACTTGAACAACAATAAAGCAATTTTAAAAAAGTATCCCTAAATGACCGTGCTTTTGCTCATCCCACAGTGTCCACTGCAATCCTGTGAGTATGTATGTGTATGTCTGTATGTATGTGTATGTCTGTACATATGTGTGTGTGAAAACATATCCATGATTTATTTATCCATACAGTTATTATACCTTCAGAGAATATTGATGAAGTATTCACTGTGTTGTTGTCATATTTCTAAGAATACAAAGGAGAAGAACTGAGATCATACCATGTTTAAATCAGATAAACTTGAATTTAAATGTTTAGTTCACTGCTTATTATCTGTGTAACCTTAGGAAATTAGGCTATATTCTTCTTTATAAAATGGTGACAATATATGTAGCTCCTAGAGATGATATGAGAAATGAATAATTACTTTGTGAACAAAGGACATAGCACTTACAAATAAGAATTCAATAAATCATAAGTACAGAGTAATGACTAAATTCTTACTTGGTGAAAATAATTTCTTCCTTTTCTTTCATCATCATCTTGTCTGTTCCTACTGGATCATTTTCAATAACATACAAACATCCACTCAGAGCTCCATTTCTCTTCTCCTTTCAGCAAAACTCATGACTTGTCTCTTCTCAATTCTCTTCCTTTCCTCCCCTCCCATTCTCCTTTGAAAGCAATCAGATCAGGACTTCTCCCTTTCAACTACACCAACTGCTTAATGAAGGCCAGCAGTAACTTTTATTTTGCAAAATTTTAGGTCATTAATCAATCCTTGCTGATTCTCAGAATCATCTAACCAAGTTAATGTGTCCTTCCTTTTTGAAACATTCTCTTTCTTAGGCTTCCAGGACATGAAACACTTCTGGTTTTCTTCCTGCCTCACCAGGAGTTCCTTCTTTGTTTTATTTGTGCATTCCTCATCTTCTTCCCAAACTCTTGGACTTAGAGTATGCATGCTCAGTCCTTGGGTGGTTTTTCTTTCTCTATGCTTACTCTCCGAGGAAGGTCTTCTAGTTTCTCAGCTTTTTATGTCAATGAATTATCAATTTATGTCTCTAACTTAGATCTCTTCCAGAAATTCCAAGCTTGCTTAGTCAACTGTTTGCTTGCTATATTTACTTGTAAGTCCACCTGACATCTTGAAATGAATGGTTTTGATCTTTCCTTGAAGCCTGCTTGTCTTGTAGTTTTTCTGATCCTGGTAGGCGGCAACTCTGTCTTTCCCATTGTTAGTATCAATGCCCACACTGTCAGCCTTGATTCACTTTTTTTTCTCATATTATATATTTCCTCATTTGTCAAATCTACTATCATTGCCTTAAATGTAGGTCCCAGGTATGACCACGTCTCACTACACTGGCATCTACTGACTGAATCAATTGCCTCCTAACTGGTCTTCCTGTCTTTCCCTCTGTACAACCTGCCAGCCTCTATATCCTTGTCAGAGCATCAGACTCTTTCATTCAGAATCCTCCAGTTATCTGTCACCTCACTTTCAGTAAAAACCAAAGTGCTCACAATTGTCCACATGCCTAGTCCTGCCATGCTTCTTTCCTCTTTCTGTCTTTGTGTTCCTACCACACTGGCTCTGTGCTGTCCTCAGAGAGCCACACTCCAGGCTCGGGATTTTCTATCTGTGGTTCCCTCTTTCCTTAGGCACCCGTAGGGCTCAGTCCCTTACCGTTTTTCACTCTCTGTTGAAATGTTTCCTTCTGAAGGCTTCCCCGAGACTACCTAAAATTGAACCTTTTGCCTTGCCCCAGTACTGCCCACTTTTCTCTCTGTCTTTTTCTCTACAATACTTATTGCTAGCTGAAATACCATTTACTTTACTTGTGGGACTTATATATCAGCTGTTTCCCACACTAGAATTTAAGCTTTATGCAACAAGTTTTTTTACAAATTTTTATTTTGTTTGTTATTCTTTCCAGAGTTAGATCCAGGTTTTGTGAGTTTTGGATCTCATACTATATGGAGATAGCTCTTAAAAACCTAAAATCAGATATGAAAACTGGTAATTATTTAGAATGCTTAGGAATATTACAACTAAATTTGACTTTTTAAAAAACTTACAAATGTAAACACCACAAAGTAAATAAACATTTAAACATTTTAAAAATTGCCCCAATTTTTCTGTTGCCTGTTCTTTATTATCAATATTGAGTAACAATTTTGTAATATAATTCCAATAGAAAAAAACAAAAACTGAAAACCTTTAGCATAGTCAATTGAAATTTGTTTTATATTTTGATAGTTTAAAAAAGTTACTTTTTATTTTATTGATTTTTTTAGGGGGTTGGAGGGGGGAGAGAGAGAGAGAGAGAGAGAGAGAGAGAGAGAGAGAGAGAGAGAGAGAGAGAGGTTGATTGACTTGTTGTTCCACTTATTTATGCATTCATTGATTGCTTCTCGTATGTGGCCTGACACAAGATTGAACCTGCAACCTTGGTGGGGCTACCCCACCAGGGCAAGAAAAGTTACTTTTGCTAAAGTTGCTTTCATTTGCCCTGTTCACTTGTAGCTACCCCTTGCATATTTGGTATGACCAGTGAAAATTAGCTGTAAGTACCATGAATAAATTTTATGATTTCCTTGTTAGGAAGAATCTGTAAATGTTAGTCGTTATAGTCAGAGCAATATTAATGAACCATGTGATGTGTTTTTAGATGTTTTAAAATGGTGCAATGTAGCAAAGTCACTTTTGTTTTCTTTCTTTTAAAAAGCTTTGGCGTTTGAGCTTGTGCTCCTTCTGAAGTACTAGATGTACTTTTAGTAGTCAGTGCTCTGTTAAGTGGCACTTTTGCTGTCAAGTTTCATGAAGTGTCATATACATATAAGGTCTTTTCCTGAAGGATATATTTCTTTGAAGAACTTACAAAGTATCAGTTTAGTAATTTTCATCTTAATGTTCAGTATATAATCTTTGCTTTCTGCTTTCTAAAGTCATGACTTCATTGGTCAGGAATGTTTTAATGTCTTTGTAAAATTTGGTGTATATATCACATTCAGTAGTACCTCAGTACTCATGGTTAATTCAATTCATTCTGGAACATGGGCGAGTGCCGAAACCAAGCAGTACCAATTGGTGGGGTATTGTCTCCTGTGGGGTGGCGTTGTGACTCACAGGAGTCCTGAGCAAGCCCTGAGTGCTGGACTGAGTTCTGAAGTTAACGAGTACCGAGGTAAGACTATATATGTATATCAGTATATATCAGTACTGGTAAAGTCATATATGTTTTTATAATTGTTATCAAACTTAGGGAAAACCACTCATGTTTCATTTACACAGAAGTTTTCTGTTTTCGGAGAATTTTTTACCTGCCAGCCTCTGGCTCTGTCCACTTATATCTTTGTATTTGCTTCCCCTATGCACATATTTCCAGTGTGGAGAGGCTATAGACATTCTCAAATCTTGAGCTAACATAGTGGATTACATGAGTATTCCTGGAAGAAATGGCCACATTCAGATGGTTGACAATAATGTAACTATATTTGAAAGTGACTAAATGCCACCAAAATATATCTCACTAAACACAAAGTCAGTGTATCCCCACCTAAGTGTTCCACAGAGGAATTGCAAAATTACCTATGGCTATTGCACCTCAGCTGTACGAGAGGACAAGTGTTATGGAATGAAAAATCAAAGCAATACGAAACATGGCCTGAGTCAATGGCTGCCAAAATTTGTCAGTTACATATATATGTTACAATGGCCTTGGGAGGGACCTATGCAAGTGAGGGGCACAGAGGCTCAGGCTTCATTAGCTTCATTGTGAATCTGCCTCTGCCCCAATGCTGGGAACCATGCAGGGCACATAGTAGCAACCCAATGAGGATTCATTAAATGAAATGTTCCTCACACGAATTTTGCCATATTGTAGGATTGCCTAATAAAATATAAGATACCAGTTACATTTGAATTTAAGATAAACAATGAATCATTTTTAGTTTAAATATGTCTATGTGATATTTGGGGTATAATTACATTAATTTTGTTGATTTGTTTATCTGAAATTCAAATTTAACTGGATAGCATGTATTTTTTATTTGCTACATCTGACAATTTGTACTGTTTGATTTTAGAGTAATCTGCCTAACATTCAGGTAAGATAAAAGTTTACCTGTAACCTTTATTTTTGATTTGAAAGTAATTTTATTCTGTACATTTAACTGCCTATGCTAACTGAAATTCATTTTGATAATTAATAGAAAGCATTCTTTCTTTTAACATTTATGAATATTTCACCTACATGGCTTCTTGTTATCTGCATGCCTTTACAAACAGGTGCGTCTCACCTGGTGTCAGCGGAGGAGCCAGGGAGGGGCCATGAGCGTAGTCTGTTCTGGGTGCAAGGCGAGCTATCTAGGGAACGTGTAAGCAAAAATAACAGTGAGTGAAAGCTGGCCAGCTTTTTGTTACCATCATGGGCATCGTGCACAGCATCAGTAGTAACTTACTCTCTCCCTGGGCACACCAGGCCCTGGGTGTGCCACTGTTCTGAATTCCTATCTTCCAGCTGAAGACCCTTGTAACTGAGTGTGGAATGATCTTTCTGTAAATGCTTGTGAACTGTAAGTCTCACTGAGCACCTGATGTAGAGCAGCAACTTATATTTCTCCTTTTTTTGGTATGCAATTTCTCTGAAATTTCCCCTTTTCATTCCATCTCCTTCATTGAATTTGACCAAACCAAGCCCCCCTCCAGGGCTCATCTATTCTCCTCGACTTTACCTTTGTCATCTTCAACAGTAACACACCTTGCTCCAAAACTTCCTGTTCACTCCCCCCACACCGTCCCCATATCTATACCAAACTGCCCTTAGGAAATGTTTTTCTTTTGTTACTAATATATGGCCTACTTATTGGCAAGAACTTTTACCTTAGAATTACCTATTATATGTAGCTGTTGAGCATCATACCTTTTGGATATTGATAAAATAAAACCAAATTTTCATTATACGCCAGGCACTTTTCTACAAAAAAAAAAAAAAAAAAAACCCAAAACAAGGAATGCTCTTAATTAAACCCTACGGCATAGGTGTTTTATTATCTGATATGTCACAAGCTGTTTTTTAAAATTATCCTCTAATTTGATACTTCAAGCCACATAGTTACTTGATGTCAAACTGTGAAGACAAATATTAGGTTTATCTAGTTAGAAGTGAATGCTCTGTACATTTTTGTAGGAGGAAGTGATGTAGCTTGCCTTGATGTATTTTTTTTTGATCAGCTTTAGTACATTCATGCCAGAATTTCAAACCAACAAAATTTTCTTCTTGTTCAAGTGTGTATTGAAGGACCACATTTATTCAATGATTGATGTTGTTTTGTGATATTTGTACACAAACCTGCTTTTTTCAGTTTTATAGACACAGAGATACAATAATATAACAATTCACTTTAACCTTTTATCACCTCAGCTGCCTGACCACTGGCCAAGTCTCACAGTAGCTGAATGGTGGGGCCAGAGTGTGAAGCCCTAGTCATTTCAGAGTTCGTGCTGCCAGCCAACCTGCGCCTGGCGTTTTACATATGTTATCTGATGTCAAGTCCAACAAAGTCTATGCAGAAATTTTTATTATTCCTATTTTACAAATGAGGACATTGTAAGTTAGAAAGACAAAGTCAGGTGTCCAAATTCGCACAGCTGGTCAGTGGCAGAGCTGGGATGCGACCCCAGAGACGCTGCTGCGAAGCCATGCCCTTCTCGCGGCATCTTTTTCAATACCGACCTGTGTGGTGTGATGGGTCGTTTCCACAGAGGACCCTGGGAGGCTGGTGAATCCCACGAGAAGTTGCCACTGCAGGTGAGAAACCACCACAAGAAGGCTAGGCAGCCAAATGAGTAAGTGCCTCAACTTTCTAATGGGAACCTGTAGCCACAGGGGTCTCGGGGCATGCTGGGTCCGTACTGCCCAAGGTTCCACCTGTCCCTCTCCTTTGTCTGTCTGCCCTGTGTGGTGGGCCAGCGACGGTGCAGGGGAGGCTCCTGGCCCCACGCATGGCTTAGCGAATGTCATGTAATGTATCAGCCCTCCTCTGTTTAGAATCTTTTTGATTAAAAATAAAAATGCGCAAACTGTGGTTTTCTTTTAGAACATCATTTGCTTTTATTATGCTGTCAGTTGGTCACAAATGTTTTTTTCCCCAAGCTTCCTATACAGTGGAAAGAATATGTTAATAGATACGTATATTTTTAATTTGTAGTTGAAGTCCTGATTAATGATTCAAGTATACACTTTTGCCCATTTGTCCCTTCCTATAACTTTTATGTCCCACCGTTTCCTGGCTAAAATTCTGAAAAGGGATGAAACTTTCATTTTGTGTGCTGTAAATCATTACTGTCAGACTTATTAAATAAAAATGTATGGAATTAAAAAAATATTCCAGAAAAAGTTGTTAACACAGCGGTGAAAAATACACCAAGAAGAGTAAAATTAATGAGGTGGAGACTTCAGATAGCACCTCCCGCTTGCTGTTTGACACAAGTTTTCATTTTTTTTATCAATTGTCTCTGCATCTGTTAGGCATAATCTCGGAAATTTTTTCTTGTGTTTATGGAAATGCTTGTAAAATTGCTTTGGATGAAAATGCAGGCAGCCAGTACTTGAAAACTTCTCTGGGCTTTTTTTCCCCCCCGAATATACCATTTAGATAGAAGAGCTGAAGAGATCAAAGATAAAAGTGAAAGTGTGAATGACACAGGCGAGAACTGTTTTTTAAAAAGGGCTTAAGACTGAGGCAAAAAAAAAAAGGTCTGTTGGTTTATGCTTTTCTCCATTCTTGCTACAATCATTGTCTGGGGAATGAATTCATACTCTGCATCATTTTCGGTTACCTTTATGGTCTTTCTTACAAGAATGAGGAATGAAAATTTTAATGCCTCAGATATTCTATGAATTACTGTAGATGGCTAGACTGCACTACTTTGATCTTTCCTATATTCTGTAGTTTGATTGGATCGTGATGTGAATAGAAAGCAGTACAAAACAAATCAGCTTCTGAGAATGACTTTAACAAGAAAAGGAGAAAAGGTACCTCAGCCCACTTCAGAATATTACATGTGTGGCAGTGAGAGTCCAGGTAACAGGCCTTGTGTCCAACTCAAAATGATCATAGTCTTTCTGGTTGATACACAGTCTGACCTGAAAATTCATTCCCAAAAATAGCAATCAAGCTTGGGAACCAATAACAATTTAATATCATTTAGATTTATGTTTTGCTTCTCACGAGTGCCAGCACAGTGCCTTGCACGTTGCAGGTCACGGTATGTGTGGAATGAACAAATGAGTGAATGACTGAATTCAGCAGTAATATCCTAAGATACATGGGACTGCAGAGATAAATTTTTCTACTCCAATGCATATTTCTCTAATGAAAAATAGTTCATATTTGGTTAGTAAGTAGAAAAATCATGTTATTATAATGTGGAAATTGTGTTGGTTCATAAGCAATTTTTCAGAGCATTTTGATGATTTGTGTCCCCAAATAACATCAGGTGATCTCCAAGTACAGCAGTGCAGCAGGAACTCAACCCCAGGCAGAAGCACAGCATCACAACATGGACCACCCACCCCTACAGCCACCCCAGACCCCCAGCCCCAGCATTTCCTCTTTGCTTGGTGCAGTCACATGCTCGGTCTGGGAACACATATGGCTTGGTTTCTGCGATCCAGGAGTGTTTGCCTGTGTCTGCACACAAAAAGCATCAACTGCTCTGCTCACCGCCTTCAACCAAGCTACCATTACCTTTATTTAATGATGAAGTCTTATATCTATTGCAGTATTACTTAAATTGGGAATTCAACCTATCTTTTTCCTGAGTTAGAATTTAATTAGGATTATTTCGGTTTTGTTAGAATGGTGGTTACAAGTTTGCACAGGCTTGAGGGTCTGCCTATGACTTTATCCCCTACCCTCAAATACTTATTTTTAGTGTGTAATTTTGCAGAACATGAGTTTTTTCTTCAGGAAGGCATGCATTTTATCATAGTGAAAAAACCTATATTAGTTAAACAAAGACATGAGAGTGGTAAGGAAAGAGTTAACCTATGTAGAGATAGGAAAAGTGGTTTGCTGATTCTCAGACTACCTTGGCAAGAAAAGCTTTCAGTATCAAAGCTGAAGAGGATTTTGGAGACCAGATACTCCTATTCATTCCTTATAGAGATAAGAGGACATTACCCAGAAGGTGTAAATAAATTGCCGAAGATCTTGGCAATTGACAAATTGAAATCAGTCCCCTTGTGTTGGGACACCTGTCTCAGCACTTCTTACACTTACGGAAAATGAGTCTCATCTTGGTTCTATCCACATTTTCTGAGTGAGCTTAGCATCGTGTTAATGCTTTAGTTTCCTGGGTAACTAAATGAGCCCAAGCATAGCACCTTGCACATTGCAAGTTCTTCTTTCCACACTTCTTTCCCTGTTATTAGCTCACGCTACAGATAAATGATGATGCTTCTCAGTTTGCCAGGGCAGTTTCACTTTATGACTGTGTTATTGGTTTCTAAGTATTAATAGTCCCCATTTTTACAAGTGACTTGATTTGGAAGATATAATATATGGCTACCTTAGTTATGAGGCACTTAGTTATGAGTTAGAAATTCAGCAGTCCTTTTTGCCTTCCTTTCCTCTCTGTGTGTTTAAATTGTACCCATTCTTTAAGACCTTATTTTAATCTAGGTTGTTATACGAAGTTTTTCCAGAATGGCATAGTGAGAAGTTACTCTCTATCTCTGAATTTATTTATTTATTTATATTTTTAAATGTATATTTTATTGATTATACTGTTATAATTCTTCTAATTTTTCCCCTTTGCCCTTTTCTGCAGAGTACCCCCATTCCCTCCAGCGATCCTCACCCCACTAGTTCATGCCATGGGTCATGCATATAAGTCCTTTGACTTCTCCATTTCCTATACTACTCTTTTTTTATTGTTGTTCAAGTACAGTTGTCTCCATTTTCCCACCACCACTTTCCCTCACCCCATTCACCCCCAACTCCCACCTCCCACCCTCAATCTTTCCCCCCTTTGGCTTTTTCCATGGGTCCTTCATACATGTTCCTAGATGACCCTTCCCCTTCTTTCCCCCATTGTCCCCCTCCCCCTCCCTTCTGGTCACTGTCAGTTTGCTGTTTAGTTCAATATCTCTGGTTATATTTTGCTTGCTTGTTTGTTTTGTTGATTAGGTTCCACTTATCTCTGGACTTCTTAGTGTTATGTTGTAAGTTTCTAATGCTGCATCATTTTGGCAACTTGTGTTCCATAAATCCTTTCAGTGTTTCTCTGAAAGGGCCCTGATGGCATTTTGGGTGAGACTACTTTCTCATATGCAGAATCATTTCTAATGTTGGAGGGCACTTGGCAGTCCTGAAAGCCAATCAGGCTCCTCAGGAAGGTGGCAGGTCTGTTACAGAGCAAACAGAAAGGTTCTTGAGACTGGCAAAACACTTCCAAAGTCTCACTTTCTCGAACCTGAGGGGTCAGTCTTCCACGGGCAATTAAGATCTCAGACGAGTCCCCAAAAACTGTTACTGAGCAACAGAAAGGGTCCGTTATTGTCCGCCGCCTTATGGAAAGATGTCTCTCAAAGCCAGAGATTTGTGAAAAGGAACGGAAATGTTTATTAATGTTATACAGAGTCAAAGTAGCAACCTAATGTCTCCATTAATATATCAAAGTCCTTTAGGATACCCAGACACCCACAGTGCTTCCTAT
>PVKU01007448.1:0-87299 GCA_004027475.1 Anoura caudifer
CAAATGGCTGCCACGCCTGGGTTTAAATCCCCACGCCAATCCTCCTCTGCAGCCCTATTTCCGACTCCTCCTACAATCGGTTACACCTGCCAGCATTCCTGTATGTTTCCAAGGTTATTGGGATGCCATCATGAGTCTGGGCAGGTGTGTCCCATTTTCTGGAGCCAATCTTCTCCAAGCTCCCACACAGATGCTTTAACCTAGGGCTCCTCCCCCAGTCACTTCCTTGGGGAAGTCCTTTCCATCCCTCTGGCTCAGAGCATGGTCACAGCTATTTAACACATCTAAGCTACCAGCCAAAGGCTATAGATATGTTAAAGGACCATGCCATGGATTAGCAGCTCTTCATGTCCCTGCTCCATGTGTCCCTTCCCCCAACTCATACCTGTGGGGGAGGGGGTGAGGACATCTTATATGTCCCTCTAATATTCCCTGGACACCGTGAGTTCTGGGCCCCATTCCAACTCCCTTTTGGGGCCCCCCTCTTGGCTGCACCCTGTTACAGCATCATACAATTAAACTCAATTCTGACCCTTTTTACCTGGAGGATAGCTTCAGATGCCACAGGTTAAGGGCTCAATCTTACAAGACTGCCCCTTTCACAACTTCAGACACCAATGGTAAGTTCAGGCTGTTAACTATGCTTCTGACAGGCTATCAATGGGAGGTTCAATGACCCCCTTCATGGATTCTACTAATTTGCCAATAAGACTCACATTCATAAAAACATTTTACTTACTATATTATCAGTTTCCTATAAGAGGAACTCAGGCAACATGGTGGAAAAGATGCATCAGGCAAAGACAGAGGAAGTACCGTGGAGTGCCCATGCTGTTTGTGCACACCACTCTCCTAGAATCTCCATGTGAAAGCTCTCTGAATCCTATCCTTTGGACTTTTATGTAGGCTCCATAAGGAATTTTTTATGTAGGCTATGTAATATAGGCATGATTGATTAACTTATCCATCATTGGTGACTGAGCTCTACCTCTAGCCCTTCTCCTAGGAGATCTGTGGCTGGGACTAAAAATTCTAACTAGCTGACCCTGAGGTTGGCAACCAGCTTCTATCCTTAGGCACTTTCCAAAAGGTAATTTCATTAACATAAGGAGGAAACCCAAAAATGGGATTTATTTATAAAAAATTGTATATTTATTCTTAAACATTTAAGCTTCAGTGACCTCCAAAGTACTCTCCATTTGATGTAACACATCTATCAAGATGTTTTTCCACACTCAAAGCAGTTTTTAACTTGTTCATTTTGATGCCTTTTAGTACTTCTGCCATTTTTTTTTGTTTCACCTCTTCCATATCAGCAAAATGTTTCCCTTTGAATACTTTTATTTTCCAGTAAAACAAACAAACAAAAAGTTGCTTGGGGTGAGATCCTGTGAATAGGGAAGGTGGGGCACAGAGGTCAAACCATTTTGGGTCAAAAACGGCTGCACACTCAGTGCAGTTTGGACAGGTACACTCATAAATCACCTATCATGAAATGGGCAAACACATTGAATGAATCTTCAAGAAAATTTGCTGAAGTCAAATGCAGCCTCTCTTGATAACAACAGCTGGTACACCAGTGTAGATGGATTCCTAGAACACTCATCTAGTGGGGGCAGCCTATACTACAAGGGGCCCACTCTCAAGAAAACAATTCTGTTTTTTGAGGGATCCCTCTAGTATAACAAAAGATACCTCTATTGTTCTCATCATAGAAAACAGCAAGAGTTTTAGTGGCTCTATGCCAGGAATGGGGACTAAGATCAAATATATATTTTTATAAATCACAACATCACAGTGTGGCAGGGGCCCTGAAAAAAATTTAGATACCAGGTCAAATTAATTTGACAACATTTCTATGAGATCTATTGGATGAAAAGATAATTTTTGGTGTAATAAATGTATACAGAAAACTTAAATATCAACAACTTAAGGTAATCTTAGAGTAAAACTTTTTCTCAAAGTTCCCCAGGGGTTACAAGTATATGCACTAGATATTTTATGTTGATCAATTAGATATGAATTATATATAAAAATACATTAAAATATACAGTAACTGTTTAATCATATTTTACAAATAATATTTTAAATCCATAAATCCAACAATAAAAGATACCACTGGTCTTCAGGATTTATTTTGAACTACCAAGAAACCTAGACTCAACCAATTCATTAGGGAAGCAAAAAAGAAAAGATTATGCACTTGAAGTTCTTAAGGAGTCATTTGTTCATTTTTGGTCAAACAGAGCTCTATATTGTTCCTCATTGAGCCTCTGGGACCATCAAGAAAGGCTCTGACTTTCTAACATTAAGATGGAACTGTAATTCCTGGATAACAATCCATCTAATTTGTTCAAGAAGGTGGCTGGAATTACAAGACCTGAAGAAATGTGGAGTTTCTGGCCATAAAATCATTGGCCAACAAGCCCAACATACCCTGTAATGGGCATTCTTCCATGGTTAGACATACTAACCAAGTAAGGGAGGCTACATGGCACAACAATCTTTCACCTATAGTAGTAAAGATTGAGTGTATCACATCTATTTGGCTTGTTCACACACTGAAAAGATAAAACAATAAATATCTTCATTGTTCATGTTGCAAAAAAGAAATGCACATAGTGAGTCTTGGCAAATCCAAAATATTACAAGTATATGACACAATACATTGTAAGAAGATTGAGTGTTTTAAGGGCAAAAAAATCATCCTAATGCCATTTGTTCCAAAGGTAACATGGAGAAATATTGCTTTAGGGGACAGAACACAATGAGTACATCGGAGAGAGAAAGGAAAAGAGCTTCCCCTCTACACAGTAGAGCCTACAACCTAAAAGAGAAATGCTATCAAGCAGTTTGAAAAGCACCAGTAGACCTTGTTGGATCAGACATACATTTCTAATATACAGCTAAATGTGAAGGAAACTTTCTCTTAGGAAATTCAGTTACATGTAGGGCTGGACAAATGAGAAGCTCTACATAGGCTGAACTGAAGGTCCTTCTTGCCAATAACCCCTCCTTCAGCTGCCTCCCACAGAGCCTGAATTTCTTCCCTAGGGATGTTTCTTTATATTAACATGTTGCGAGAGGAAGGTTCTCCTTTAAAATGTTAACATATTTTCAAACTAGAGTCTTATGAACATTACTTTTTCTAAACAGGAAAAAAAAACTAACTAAACATGTGTAGGATACCTGAGTTATGTTCCAATCTTCTAAAGAACTTTCCTTAAGGAATCAGAAGTTAATTTGGAGCATCATCACCAAGTTGTTTTTACATATATTGGGCCAGTATTCACAGCAGTCTATATCCTTTAGTGCTTGATGCCTTCATTGTGTTCCTGGGCGAGGAGCTTTCCAATGGAGCACCTGTGCATGGATTCTTCTCAGTCCTGTCCAATCCAGAAATGAGGCCAAAGGGAGAAGCAGTGGGGTGGATTTTCATCACTGTGGATCTGAGCAGGAGAATCAGGAGAAGGCAGGAATAACAGCTGAAATGGTAACAAAACTGAAAAAAGGAGAAAGAATACCTTGTAGGAATTGCTCAAAAAGTACAAAAGTCCAGAAGTTAATGAAAGGAAAATATCAATGATGACAGAAATCAAAGATGTTGGAGGTTTTTGTTAATAAAAAAGCCATCTTAAGAACTGAGAAACAGCCCTGAATTTAGTTTCTTTTTAAATTGGAAAACAGCCATTTTAAGAAGATTCTGACTTGAGAAATGAATTACTTCTATTGTGGTCTAACAGTCACAACTTCCCAACTGAGTAAAAAGAACCCTTGGCTAAACAGTAACTAAAAGAAGAAAAAAAAAAAAATAGCACTTCTAGAGCACACAGGAAAGAAGTGGGGAAAAAAGGAGAAATTTTCTTAGTCATAGAATTTCCTGGTGGATAGAATTACTGCTGCATTCTGGTCTTCCTCTAAGCATCATTACTAGCTGGGGTGTAGAACAGAGACCATCTCTCTTTGGTATAGTGGCACACTGAGCCAGCCTAACTTAGAGTCCTGAAAGATGATAGCCTAAAACCTGTAAGCTTGATTACTCCACAAAATTACAGAAACACAAAAGAAAGTGTTTCTTCATTTTTTTCTGGTGACATACAGGGCACTGTACTGCAATCTGCTCATGTTTCTACAGTATATTTGACTTTTGCAGAGAAAGCAAATGCAGTTATCTTCTCAAAAAGGAATCTTGAATCTGAAGCTAATTCATTAGCTATCCAGATGTTAGTAAAAGGAATGTCTAGTCATTCATGGTGTTGTTTAATCTGTAGGCCAACAAAAGGCAATGACCAGCATAATTATCAAATGTCATGAAGATATTTTAATTTTAACTGCAAGTGGCAGTTTCATGAACTTATTTTAGGTAGCTGGAAAATTATTGTTTCTCTAGAATCATATAAAGCTTTTCCCTAATTTTATACTCAAATAGTTGTACACAAATCTCTCAAGAAAATAAATGCCTAAAAACCCCACTTAAAAGAACCCAACAGATATTTCTTAAATCTTAATATTTTGACTAGAAGAATATGTTTAAGTCCCAAAGAATAGAAAATAGCATGCCTGGGTCTGAGGAATGCTAGTGTTCTTTCCACAGCAACCTCAATTGGGCCAAGTGTGTGTAATAACTTATAAGAATCCAGCCTCTTTTCAAAGGCTTGATACTTCTCCATTGCCTCCTGGAATTGCTGAAAATAACAAGGATTCACTTGCGTACAATTACAAGCATTGCTTTTCAGAGAATATTATATAAATGCTTCTTAGAAGAAAGAAGGAAGTTCAACAGATAAATCAGTAATTGGGAAAACTTTCAGAGATTTTATTTTTACCCTTTGTGGTTACTTAGTTATGAAATTATAGGTTAAAAAAAGTATATGCTTCTGTCTCTACTCTCTATATCAAAAGCCAAACAAAAATATATGGTCCTAGAGACAGAAATAAGAACACTCGTTCATGCACACCACCAATATTTGTAAGGAAAGCTAAGTGAGATGCACATAGTAATTCTCTTGGCTAGATCTGATTTTGTGTTTTGTCACATGCAGGATTTTGGAGAAGGGGTTAGGTATTTCCTTTTCTCCCCACAGCAAAGCCACATTCCAATTTGTAGTGTTTCAATGTGTCCCAGTGATAATCATACTGAGTCATGAAAAACTACATTTGTAAGAATACCAGGACCACACAAGACAGGTTCAGAATCCAGAAATCAATTATTGGCTGAGAAAAGCCAAATTTTGAGAAAAAGAGAAACTAGTTCTGGATTTTCCTACTTTTCTCTGTGGCTAGAATCTACCATTGGAGGGAAAATCATATGAATACTTCAGCCTACCCTTTGGAGTTCTTAAAACAGATCTCCACCCTTTAGTCCTTTATTCTAATATGCTTTGTGGCAAAGCAACATTCCAGTGGTGCTATTTAAACACAAAAGCAAAGCCACAAAAATGTGCTGCCTCAATCTGAATTCCTGAATATGAAAGTGATTCTCAGTTTACCTTCAGACCTTTGCTATATCTGAGCTTTGACCTACTTGATTCCTTGTTGTAGAAGGTACTGGTGCTCTCCTGTCCATTACTGGGATGTCTCCTTTCCCCTCTTTTTCTCTAGTCACTAGTTCCAGTGGGATGCAATTGGAAGCTCAGCTTAGTTAGAAACCTTCTACTGGATTCTTTAAAAGTAAAACCAGAGGAACATTCCAGAGCTGTGGTTCTCAAACTACAGCTCATCAGTCACCTGGAGGGCTTGTAAAAACAGATTTTGGGACCTCACTCTCAGAGATTCTGGTTGATTGAGAGTAGGGAAAAGGGAGGAAGAGTGAGAATTTAAATTTCTAACAAGCTCCCTGGAGGCTGCTTCTGTTGCTATTCTGAAGAGCACACTTGTATAGAGTTGTTCACAGACATGACGCCAGCAATCAAAGAACTGATTTGTTCATGTATTTATTTCTCTTGTATTAGTCACATGTGGCTAAGTCTCAGGCCCTCTGCCAGGCTTTGTGATACACACTTGAATAAAGCCCAGGGCAGTAAGACAGGCATGTAAGTATAATAATATGTTATGGATGATGTTAATAGAAATATGATCAGAAAAGATTGGGGTGCAAAGGAGATAAGGCTCAAGTCTATCTGGATGTGTGGGTGGGGACAGAAGCTGGCATGAAAATTTTGAAGAAAAGATGATATTTGGGATGCACCTTGAAAGGAGAATCCAGAATCACCAGCAGGGCATCACCATGCATAATAGTGTTGTGAGGCTGTAGTACAATATTAAATGTAGATCTCTAGGTACAGATAGCATAATTTCTCAGGGAGAGAAAGGTGGAAAATAGATATAAGACTTAAATAGTCTTACATAGTCAAAGCTTTGTTAGAACATGAACCCTAAAAGAAGCAATAGGATACAGGATAGAAAGAATATGAGAGTGCTAATGAGGTAGAATCATAGTAATTAAGAATAGATTGAATGAGGGGAGTGAAGAGACCATCAATGACAGATCAGGACAAATGGGGGAATGAAATTAGTTCATTCCTAGACATGTCAAATTTCAGTTGTCTACAGAGCATAGAGGTAGATCTCTCTATTATAAGGCAACTGGACATACAAAGAGACAGATTTGGGCTACAAGTACTAAACTTTGCCCTATTAGCAGTTGAATATTTAGAGGCAAATGGGATTTGTTTATCAATTCATTAAATGTTTACTGAGCACTTAGTACATGTCAAGTACATATGAGGAGTGTGTTTGTTTTTTGTCATAGGAAATTACTACAGATTTAGCAGTTTTAAACAGGACACATTTATTATCTCACAGTTCTCTTGGTTAGAGGTCTGGGTTGGTTGGGATTATTCTTCTGCTACAGATTCCACAAGGCTGAAATCAAGGGGTTCTGTGTTAGCAAGCCTGGGTTACTTTCTGGAGTGCTGGGGGATGAATCTGCTTCAAGGCTCATTTGGGTTGTTGGCAGAAACTTGCTCCTGTAGCTGTAGGATTGAAGACCTCTGTGCTGCAAGACAGCTCTGGTCCACTCTGTCTGCTCTGCTCAGGCAAGACATCAGTGATTCAGCTCCAGTTAGGGAAATATTGTCCTCAGTCTGAGGTGGAAAGGGAACGTGTGCTCTGTGAGCTAGAGGGGAACTGGCTTACAGAGAGAGAAGCCCCTGCCCCTGGTCCCTGATTAGTCCATCCTCATCTAAATGAAGACTCCAAATCCTCACAGTTCCTGATTGGTCTGAGATGAGCCATTCTGACTGGTCAATGAATAATATGCTGATGGAGACATAGCTGTGCAGCTATGATTGTACAGGGAAAACCTCAGTCCTATTGGATGAAATATGATTCCAGGAATTTTTAAGGGCTGGTTCAGATGTCAGGAACACAGTGCAGGCAGGCAGTTTCAGTGCAAGTGGAGGCAGTTTAGTGCAGGCTTCTCCCTAAAGCATAGTTTGCATGAGAAGCTCCTATTTAGGAAGAGGTACTAGGCTATTTTTAAATTTGAGCCAAATTTGCCAAGAATCCTTCTTAATAGGAATCTTCTTTCTCATGTTCGACAGTATTAAATCACTCTCTTGGTTTTTTGTCTTTCCTGTTTCTTCAGTCATTCTTGACCTAAGTTGCTGGTTCTTCTTCTATTGCCCACCTCTTAAAATACAGTTTTCTCAATGCCCTAATCTTGGAGCTCCCTCTCTTCCTGCCCTCAATGTCATACTTTCCTCATTCTCCAACCAACCTCTTCTATTTTGTTTTTTCACATTCAAAAGATAACTGTTTTCCTGCCTCCAAAAATACAAAAGAAACAACAAAATGGGAACTCCTGCATCTTTAGGCTACACATACTATAATCCCATCTGATTTCTATCCATTCTCGTTTCCATCTTTTTGTTGTTTCATTTGTGATAGGTGCCAACAGTCTTACCTAAACTCAATTTCTTCACTGCCATTCTGGTCCCTTCCCCTATTATTGTCTCAATATTTACCAGACTACTGATTATATTTTTTCCTCCTATATTTTTTAACCTCTTTAGTGAATTTCTGACATCAGCATGTTAACATGGTCAAGAATTTCCTACCTTTCAAACAAAACAATACCAAAGAATATTTTTCTCTATCTACCAAAGAATTATTTATACATTTTGTTCTCATTTCCTCACCCCCACTCACATCTCAATATGCAACCTTCATTCAGTGTTTTTGGTGCAAACAAGCAGATCTCACAAAAGTCACAATGACCTCCCTCTCACCAAACCCAGTAGACAAATTTCAGTTTCTCTCTTAAGAAGTTCTCAGTGACATTTGACTCTCTCGACTCTTCTTTAATTCTTAAAATGGCTTCTGGCCTCAGCTTCGTGGCAACATATATTCTTGATCTATCTCCATGGGCCATTTTAAATGTCTCCTTTGTAGTCTCCTTCTCCTCTACATAATCATTAAATGTTGGAGTTTATACTTCCCCTTCCTAGTCCCTCATGACTCTCACTCAGTATGCTCTCTCTAAAGAATCCCAAAATGACGACTATCTATACATTTAAGACATTTACTTTTTTAAAAATCTCAGGCTAAGTTGAAGGAAGAAACCAACATTTATTAACTGAAATGCAAAGCTTAATTTATTACTGAAGTAAGAGAGACTTATGATTTGTACACACAGCCTCTCCAAGCAAAGCAGACTACTGATTTTACACTGGATTTTTAGGAAGCATACAGTTCAGAGAAAAGGTTGGCATGAGCTATAGAAGCATGGTTGTTTAGGTAAGAGTGCTGTGAGTTGGTTGACTTTCTAGTATGTTCACCAAAGTAAAGCTCTTGCCAACTGGGTGTCTTTCTAAAGAGGGGCACTGTTGCTCATTGACTGGCTTTCAACAACCTGATCTCTGAGCATATTATAATTGTTTGATTAAGCTGATTTAAAACTGGTTGTAATGGTAACTTGTTACCATGGCTACAAAATAATAAGTCTTTCAAAGGAGTATGGGAAATCATTAAATTCTGCATCAAGACATTTTTTAAAAATTAAACTTCAAATATCCAAACATGTATTTCCCATTCCAGCTTGGATATCTCAAAGCTGAGATATCCAAAAGCACTGTAAATTCAACATATCTAAAACCACATGTGTGCTCTTCCTTTCAAACTCTATCCTTCTCTTGAAAGACACATCTATCCATCTAGACCAGGATTTGGGAAACTTTTTCTGTAAAGGAACAGAAAATAAATATTTTAGGCTTTGTAATCCATACAGTTGCTATTGTGACTACTCAGCTCTGCTATTATAATACCAAGAAGCTAGAGGCAATACCTAAACAAATGGGTGTGGCTGTGTTTCAATGAAACTTCATTTACAAAAACAGACAATAGTCAAGTTTAGCCCATGACCATAATTTGACCATCACTGACACAGATGGTTGAGTCATTAATATAGGAATTATTTTGGATAGCACTGGGATAGAGGACAGAACATATATGAGAGTGCTAGTGAGACAGAATCACAAGAATTAAGAATGAATTGAAATGCTCTTCCCTCAACCCTCTTCATCTCAGTAGCTCCTATCCATTATTCAGATCTCAATTCAATTTCCATGTTCCTCATAAAAAAATTCCTTTTCCGTACAGACCAGAACAGTTAGCATTTTTCTTCACCATACCTTTTACACGATGGTGTTCCTTCAGAAATTTCAACAAACTATATTATTAAATAATTCTTTTGTTTAAATATAATCATTTGATTTAGATCTGAACATTTGGTTTAGATCTCAACATCCTCCTGCTCTGTAAACTCCATGAAGCTCAGGATTATGACTGTTTTTCTAAATGTAGAATCTCTAGTTTGCTGTGATAGGCAGAATGGTCTTCAAAAATGCCCACAACTTGGTCCCTGAATCCTGTGAATATTGTGACTTACATAACAAAAGAAACTTTAGAAACTCAATTAAGGTTATGGCCCAGTCTACTCACATGACTCCTTAAAAACAGAGTGTAGACAAGCTATTCTGGCTTCTGTACTGAATGAATAGAACACTTATGGAGTTTATGCCTGATGGCTCTCATTTTCTTAATAAAGAAAAACAAGGCTGACTTCAGCGAGTGACATCAGTGAAAGACAAATGAGTAGGTGAGTTTAAGAGTGCTAATAACATAGAATATCTTTATGGGTAATTAAGGAAGAAAGCAGACTAGAGTCATATTGAAAAACAAACAAACAAACACACATTTGAACCAAAATGAAGGTTCACTGGAGATTGGAGACAATTTATAGCAACAGAGGTCTATGTTGGGAGGAGGAGTATTTATCACATACTTTTTAGAATGGATAGATACTGATTTGTAAGAACACTTATGACAAGTGAGTGAAACACAGGTGTTTCATTGTGGAGAGGTGGGCTGCAGAAGGAAGGAAAGAGTGGACTTGAAGAAATAAAAAGAGTTGAACAATTAGAAGTCTTTAGGTATCCAGAAAACCTGCATATAGGAAACAAGGGGAGGAAAAAATGTAGGAATAATTATGCTCAGAAATGTGTTATGGAATTTAAGGTTTCCCAACCCATGCCAAGGTCCTAAATGTAATCCCTAGTAGAGATTGGCTCACAGGGTGGGACAGAGATTATTGGAATGTAAGAAGAATCTGTACACATGGATGATGAAGACAAGCAGGATGATGGTTGATCACAGAGGTATAAAAAAGACAAGAAACCACATACCAAAGCTTGAAGAATGATGGGGTACTTTAGCTACACAGGGACACCTCAGAGAAGGAAGACTGCTTAAAGGTAGAAGCATAAAGAGCCATTGGTAATAAAAGTCAACCAGTGCCATTCTAAGCCTTTCTTAATCTTACTGTCTCTTTATTTTGCTGAATTTGTTTACCTGGCCTGACTAGCCAAAATATCTAGCATCACTCTGAAAGCAAGTTGGATGAGATTAAAAATTATTGCCACTTGTCAGAGAGGAGGAGGGCTTGAGGGGCTAAATGAAAAAGGTGAAGGGATTAAAAGAGAAACAGATAACAGTTTGGTGATTGCCAGAGGGAAAGGTGGGTGGGGGGAAGTGGAAGAGGGAAAAGAGGGATTACAAGGAGACTGAAATAGACTTGACTTTGGGTGGTGAGCTCACAATGCAGTGTGCAGATGATGTGTTATAGAGTTGTACACTTGAAATCTGTATGGTTTTATTAACTAATGTCACCTAAATACATTCAATAAAAAAAGAATTGCTGCCAAAGGAAACCGTAATGAGAAAAACACTGGGGGTGGTGCAATAGAAGGAAGTCCAAATCAGCCATTAAACTGTACCTGCCCAAATGCCTGGGGCCAAGACAGGCTCAGAACAGCCCAACAGAGGCCAGTCAGGATGGTTGGGCCAAGTCAAAAACAGCTCATTTTAATTTCAATTTTTATATACATTATACTTGGGAAATATGAAAGTTTCCTATTAAATTGTCAGCATACAGGAATCTTAATGGAATGATAAGCAGAAAGATGCTGAGTAGCAAGCATGGACAGGAACTATGGAAGGGACCAGGGCAACGCCTGCTCCAAAATGACTTCCAGCCCTTGTTGTGTTTCACACCAGGGCACCTTAAAGACTCCTCTTGTGTATAATTTCTCTCCTCTGTCTTCTTGCTCCTTGTTTCCCCTTCTACAAGGGCAGGCTCTTTCTTGGCAATTTTATCTCTGAGCTTGAGTCCTTCCCTATCTCCTCAGTCTCTTTATTCCTCACATGTGTTTTGATTTATTAAGAGATCTTCAGGGAGCCTTAGAACTAAAAGAGCTAAAAAATGATTTTCCTACATTCTTCCAATCTTCTTGAGCCCACAGACTCTAGGTATCAACTACCTAAGTATTCACAGAAAGTTAATTTAGGGAGTGAATTTGGGGCCATTGTGAAATTCCAGTGGCTCTAATTTCCTCACAGCTTTCTGATATTCAAGCTTTTTAGATGGAATATCTGAAGCTGTGTAGCTTACAGGTCTCTGGGTTATAATTATAGTCATGGGTCTACCACTAATTCTTTGTGTTAGAGCAAGACACTGAACCACTCTGTTCTGTAAAATAGAGAGCACAAACGTAACCATCCTTGAAAAACTGTGGTCAATAAACACTAATAAATACTGCCATGAAACACCAGGACTTGGATACAGAAATGGGGTGCCTGAGAAACAGTAAATAAAATGATGTAGTGAACAGCCCAAGAAATGAGATCTCAGAGCTGTCTGCTAACTGAAAATATCAACATCCATCATTAATACGGAGCCAGGGCTTCACAGAGACAAGATTTCTATAGGAACACAGTACTACCACAGGCTCACCTTCTCTTCATTTGGGATCTCTTTCCCAACATCCAGGGCAACAATGCCTTTTTTAGTCCTGCTTATTGTCAGGACCCATCCATCTCTACAGACCCCACTCCAGCAGCAATCTGCACAGTGTCCTACCACTTTCCCCTAATTCCTTCCCTCCAAGTCTGATCTGGCCTATGAGCAAATCTGTAGGCCTTCACTGTCTGCTGGATGACAGTAGATAGCAAGGGAATTAATAGGGGATTAATAATTCTAGCAAAGTGTTTTGTAGGGCTAAGTAGTAATTCCTTGACTCAGTACAAATATGTACACTTTCCTAAATTGCCCTTAAGTGTTCACTAATCCTAGATATTTTAAACAATATAACTATATTGCCATGTAGAGGAGAGATTTTAAGTTATCGGGGTTTTCAGCATTATGAAAGCAGTTGTTAACTCCACCTACATCCATGGAAGAGGGCCATCCATTAACAAGAGAAATCAATATCCCAGGGCAAAATTTCTACCTCAGTTCAAGGGAACGTACTGATTACTAAGACAACTTTATCCCCCATATCCAACCAAGCAATAGGAACCTCTTTGATCCTGACCCAACTCCTTAATAATTTAGGTAATGCAGATAAAGCCAAGTTTCAACAACCCATGGGTGGATTATCTACAAATCTAGTTTTTACCTTCTTATGTTGACATTGTCATTCAGCTTGTCTATTTAAGCCCTCTAAAAGCATTACTGTTGCTTCTGTTTACTTATTCCCTGCATGCAATAGTGATGATTCCTAACATTTGTTTGGCATTTTATGGTTTTTGAAACATTATCACATGCATTATCTTATTTGATGTAGCCTCTAACTAATCCAAAGTTAGAAGGAAAGTCTTTGAAACAATAACATTTTGTCATCAATTTCTTTTCTTGGGATGGTATATGCTAACATGTTGGAAGCTTTTTAAGAAACAAAACAAAGAAGCAAAACAAAACAAAATACATATATATATATATATATATATATATATATATATATATATATATATACATATATATCCAGAAAGTATCCAGCCATGTAATATGAAAAATAGAGACATTTATTGAAAAAGATACAAGATACAAGAAACATTGTACATAGGACAATGATACCTCAGTACCCTTCAAAGTAGGCACTTGGGGACCTCACACAGTTCTCCCAATTGCCATCAGCTGCCCTGTCATATTTTTCTGAGTTTCAACCACACTCTGAAATCTCTTTCCTTTCAAAGATGATTTAAGTTTTGGGAAAAGCCAGAAGTCACACGGTGCCAAGTCTGGGCTGTAGAGGGGCTGAGTCACCTGGTTGATTTGATGTTTCTCAAAAATCTCTGCACAAGATGTGATGCATGAGTGAGTGTGTTGTCATGATGAAGCTGCCAATCACCAGTTGCCCATAGCTGTGGCCTTCTGAATCATCTGAATGGTTCCCATGGAGGAATATTCAAGAATAATGTGAAAATTGATGCAGACTTATTGCTCTTCTGGCTCACTCATTTTGAATGCAATGGTCATATAGTACACATGCTCACACAATGGTGTCTTACCACCCTGACTGACTGTTCATGCACACACATTCTAGTCCACTCTCCTTGGCTGCTAGGTTACACAGATGTCACACAAACTCTTCTCATTATATTAACAAAATGGCTGGACTTTTTCTGGACAGACTAAAATATACAATCATGCTGGTCTTTTGCACAGGTTTGAGTGGTACCAGTGACTACCCCAACAGTAAATGGGGATGAAGGAGGATATAAACAAATAGAAGCTCAGAAACCTCCAGTTCCTCATGGTAATATATTTTTGTTGGGCTCAGATCCTAGAACATCTCCTATGTTCAAAGGCAAGAGACCTGAAGTAGGAGCTAAAACTATGCAACTTTTAGAAGAAAACACAGGAAAAAATATTCAAGATATTGGGTTAGATATTTTTTATATAATAAGACTCCAAAAACAAAATACATAAAAGAAAAAACAAATTGGGCTTCACTAAAATTAAAAAATTGTGTATATCAAAAATACCATTAAGAAAATAAAAAGACAAGTCATAGACTGGGAGAAAATATATTCAAATCATATCAGATAAAAAAATTATATTCAGAATATACAAAGAAGTCTTACAGAAGTCTTACAGAATATACAAAGAAGTCTTACAGATAAGATGAATAACTCAATTATAGAATAGGCAAAAGATCTGAATACACATTTCATCAAAGAAGATACAAAAATATCTAAGAGCACATGAAAAGATACTTGGTATCATTAGTCATTAGGGAAACACAAAACAATAATGAGATGCCATTTCACATACACTAGAATGGATATGATTATAAATAAATAAATAAGTGGCAAATTATTGTTGAGGATGTAGAGAAATCAACACCTAATTTAGATTTCTTAATTTACCAATTAGAACACAAAATAAAATGAAACAGTCACTTTGGATAACAGTTTGACAGTTTCTTAAAAGTAAAACTTTAATATACCACTTAGTCCAGCAATTTCATCCTTAAGTATACACCCAAGAGAATTAAAAACTTATGTCCACACTAAGACAAGCACTCCAATGTTCATAATAGGATTACCATAATAGACAGAATGGAACCAAACCTATTGTCCACCAACTGGTGAATGGGATTAAACAAGTTGTGTAAACCCATTCAGTGGAATACCATTCAGCAATAAAAAGGCATGCAGTTTTGGTAAATTCTACATTGATAAAACCCAAGAACATGATACTAAGTGAAAGAAAACAGAAGAGAAAGAATAAATATTATGTGATTTCATTTATATAAAATATTGAGAACAAAAAATCTATAAAAGCAGAAAGTAAATTAGTAATTGTCTGGGGCTAAGGCAAGGAGAGTCCTTTGAAACAGAACTAGGATTAACTGTAAATGAAGATGAGGGATCTTATCAGGGTGATAGGAATGTTCTAAAAATGGATTATGGTGATTGCTGAAAAATTCTTTAAATTCACTGAAAAATCATCATATCGGTGAATTTTATGGCAAAATATATATCTCAATAAAATTGTGCAAAGATGCATTAAGAATTATAATTGAATCTCCATTCTCATTTTGATTTGAGAACAGCCACATGCAAAATCTCAAACTCTAGATTATTCAAGATTTGCCATTGCATTTTGCTTTAATACATGTTTTCCAACATGCAATTGAATCTGAATTAGCCCTAAATTCAGTTAATTCACTTTCCAACAAAATTATGATGAAGGAAAACCTTATTCATGAGGAAGTTGGAATTAATTTTATATTTCTTTATTGCCTACTCAGTTTGTCCTCTGCGTCCAACAACAGCAGGTTTTCAAATGATATTTTGTTCAATGTTGTTAAGATACAACATTAATGAGAGAAAAAAAATCGATTACTGGCCAGGCCCACTGTCTGAAGTTTGCATGGCCTCCCCATGTCTGCGTGGGTTTTCTCCAGGATATCTGATTTTTTCCCACATTCCAAAGATGTGTGCACAAGGTGAATTGTGTCCATTGTGCCCATCTGAGTGAGTAGAGTGGGGGAGTGTGAGTGGCCCTGTGACAGGAGGGTGTCCTGTCCAGGGTGGATCCTGCCTTACACCCTGAGCTGCTGCAAGAGGTTCCAGCCATCCACAACCAAAAACTCGAATAAGCAGTTTGGAAAAGCATTCTCTTGTTTTTAGTCATCTTTCTTAAATGTTTATGTAGCTCACATTTATTTCAGTGATTAGTGTTAGAAGTGTCTGGGGTCTTTATTTAGAACCTTGGTGATGTTTTCACGAGAAATATGTTGTAGGAACTTAACTTGTTTTTATCAATTAGCCTAACATAAAATTGGTTTCCTTACATTATTTTGCTTACAGTAATAGTTTCCAAGACAAATCAACAATGTTAAGTGAGGACCTGACTGTGTAGAGTGTGTTGTTTCTCAAACACACCAGACAAAGAAGATCCATTAAATTGCAGACTTTGAGCAGAGAAACTTAGATGTCTGTGGTTCAAAGTTTAAGCAGCATGATATGTTCAACATGTTACAAGGCTTGGAGATGTTTATTCTAGCTTCAGTTTCTCATGAACCTTGGGGCCATGACATAACTCACCCACTTCATTTTCCTTATCCTTTTATTTAATGCTACCTTCCTCATCTGTAAATAAAAATAGATCAGTTCTCTAGACAGAAACAGATTTATTGTTTGAGGTATAAGAGATCTGTGTGTTCTAAGAACTGATGATAAAGGGAATAAGTTAGATTTTATATATGTAAAATATACATTTGATACTATAATAAATTAGGAGATATATACACACAACTATTTCTTAAATGTCCATAGATTTTGTGATTAATAAAATATAAAGTTATTAAAATATTATTGAATTTATTGTAGATTTGTGCTTTTTATTTTTTAACAGATATATTTTTGAGTGGATGATGTATATGTGTATATTCATTATTATACCCCTAAAACTAAAGGTATCTAAGGTTACTTTTATCTCTAATTCATGCCTTCAGTCTTCTCTGATATACACAAATTGGACTGAATAAAGCTGATGTGGTATTAACAAAACTTGCAATTAAGTATAGAGTTTTGAGTATTCTCAATGAATATGATACTATGCCAGTTGAGAAGTTTCTAGTTGAATTTCTTTAACTACTGCACAGATAATGAAACATTTACTGTACCTAGAGTAACTAAGCCAAGTGGCAATCTGCTATCTAGAACATTAAAATTTTAACTTGGAAATAAAGGGAAAGTTCTAGTAAATGTGGTAGAATTCTTCCAAGACCTCCATTCCCTGGGGATGGGGATCCCCTCCTCTTGAGTGTGAGCAGGACCTGTAAATAAGATAGGGTACCACTCTGTGGTTAATTATGTTATCTGACAAATGCAAAGGGATTTTGTAGATACAATTAATTAAAATCCCTAATTATTTGATGCTAAATCAATCAAGAGAGAGATTTTTCTGGTTGGACTTGTTCTAATTAGGTAAGACCCTAAAGGAGAATGTACAGGTCACAAAAGAAATGAGTCAGCAGTGACATTCTCCTGGTGGCTCTGAAGACAAAAAATGGCCCTGTTGTGGGGAAGGCCACCTGGTGGGGGAAAATGGGAGCCCTCCAGGAGCTGAGGGACTCAATTCTACTTAACTGTAAGGCCTGAATTTGGCCAACAACCTGTGAATTTGAAAGAGAATCTTAGCTGAGATTGCAGCCCCATCTGACACCTTGATTTTAGCCTGGTAAGAACATGAGCAGAGGACTCAGTTAATCCATATCTGAACTCCCACCCATGGAAACTGAGATAATACCTTAAGGTTGTTTTAAGCCACTAAATTTGTGGCAATTTGTTAAAGAGTGACAGAAAACAACTACAGATGGATTTGGTAGAACAATGAACAGAGTTTCTGAAGGAAGGCATCTCAATTCCATTCCTCTCTAACCCACTGGGCACTGTTCAATGTCAGAAGTCCTCGTTGACCGTTGACTGAAGCACATTGTAATATCTTCAATGGCCAACCACAGGGTTGACTGAATAAGGCCTGAGCTTTCAGTTACTGCAGCTATTAGTAATGAGGGGCAGGGTGGGGCAGGGGTAGGGGGTTGAGAGGACCACAGAAACTGGAGATATAAGGTGTTCCCACCGTCCTGTGACAGAGCTATCTGAGTGAAGTCATGGGACTTTATATGCCTATGTTTACTGGAAACTCCCCCACAAAAGTCTCTTTCTACGGCTGCCCAGAGGAGCAAATATCCTCTTTTGCCTTACAGTAGCACAGCTTAAAAGAACAAATGTGGGACTTATTCCTGGAACACTTCAGTTCTCTATGTTGAGTTAATGACTTCACTCTAGAAAGAATAGCAGCTGGCAACTTTAGCTAACTAAAAACAAAACAAAATTTCTGCTCTGCCAGACACTCTGATTCTGCAATAATATCTCTGCACCCTCTACCTCACTCCATGCTTTATTCCCTAAAGATCATGGGTAATGCTTATTCCAGTAGCTTTAAAGAAACACAGCTCAATTACAAGCTTCTGACCCATCACCTGATCAAGACAGCCATCCCCTCCTGTCCATTCCCTGGGTATCATGGCAGCCCCCAGCCACAATGGCCAGAACAGCTTTACAGGGATGACAGCTATCGTCCCAAAGGACAGATGCAGAGTCCTGGCTGCTGGCCCATTTCAGCATAATTATCCTGCCTGGGCTTTTGCCCATCATATTATAATGAATTGCTTTGGAGGAGAAGATCAAACAGTGGGGAAAACCTCAAGAGGAAGAATACATCTGTTCAGAACTCCCACCAAAAATGTTATAAAGCGTTTTTGTTTACTAAATCTTTCAAGTCTGAAAATGGTTCAAGGGCAATTTAGTTGCTTTGTCTTAAGGAGACAGAGATTGGGGGAAAAGGGGAGGGGAGATTGGAAAACAGACCTAATAAGCCACCAAAACTAATTAAAAAATAATACCCACAGTACATACACAGAAAGCCATATGAAAGTACTGGTGCTTTTGTGGAGCATAAATATCTAAACATGTTTGTAAGTATTATAAATACACATCTTTAAGATCGTCTTTGTATGTGCATTTAGGACAAAAAGGTTTCAATAGCACATAGAAATGCTTTATACACAAACACATGTGATCCTAATTTAGGATTGTTTCTAAAGATTTTAATTCTTGGCTCTGTACCTGATTGCAAGAGACTCAAATGAATAAAGTTAAAAAAAAATTGTGTGTAGATACTTGGAATTCTCTCTATCCTCTAGCAAATACTCTGTAAGTTTCAGCAATTACTAGACATCTGTGTCATCATTGTGATCCTATAAAATATAATATACATTAGAAAAAAGAGGGAAAGGTAATGTCACTAGTTTTAGGGTCACACAATGGCACTGGCTTTATTATACATCACATTAATGCTGAATTTTATTCCTCTAAATGATTATGCTTGCACTTTGAGCATAAGAGCTGTCTATTCTGTGACTATTCTGTAACACAGACAATACTAACTATGAACTGCCCAAATGTAGTTGAATTGTAAAATCAGACTGGAATTTGTAGGATTTAGAGCAAGTACTCCACAAACCCATATCCAAGATGACTGGGTCCTAAACACATTCTCTTGAAGCCACAACTGTGTTTTCCTTCTTCTCTTTTCCCTCACCCTGCTCCTCCTCTCTGGGGGGAAAAAAGACAAATAGTTGTATAGAACCCCACAAAAGCCCAGGAAACTGAACAAAGAATGACAGGCTTGGAGCACAATTTGCCAGAATTGCAAATAGGTCTCTCTTTCTTGGGTTTGCATAAGAAAGCCTTCTGAATGAGCTTGAGGCACCCTGCCCCCTACCTTCTCACAGACTGTTAATACAGGCAGGAGGGAAAGTACACACAAAAGGGTTTACTAGGAGAAGGGAGGACCCTGGGAAATTTAATGAAAATTAGTGGATCTTCATTCATGTAGTGGTAGTCCACTGTTGATTGTCTGCACCAATGATGGAGGCAGTGAGCACAGGATCCAAAGCCCAGATAAGGTTTCCTTGAAGCCACAAGCAAGGAGCCCAGCTGCTGTTATCAAAGCTTTTTCCCTCTCTTAGGTGCTGTGGCTCAACCACTTCCTCCACCATCAATGACAGACCAAACTTCTGCCATGAACAAAGGCCTAAGGGTGGCTTCTCCTCACAGCAGAGCAGAGAGGACAGCATGGGAAGAAAAGGCATGGTGCTTGGCCCCACCAAGGACCAGGATGCCTGAGTCTCATTAGACAGCCTTGTTTCCCCAGAGGCCCAGGCTAGTGGACCTGGGTGTACTTGTGTTTGAGTTTGTGAGCAGATTGGAGTGGTTTCGCAACAGCAGAACCAGCCAACATGGTACTGAGTTGTTTTTCAGACACAACAGACCAAAAGTGTAAGTCATTCAGCCAAAGCATGTGCAGAGAAAAGAACTTTGACTTCCAGTGCATCAACAACCAAAGTTTCCCCTCCCTCACCCCACAGAATCAAAGGACCACATCATAACTGAAACTTGAACACCAGAACTATTTCAGAAGCCAAGGGTCTGTTGTTTAGGAAGATCTAGCATTAAGGCCCCTTTACCATAAAATGGCCAAGTTCCCAGATCTACAATTAAAACTTGCCCCACCAGCACTTCTGCATACCTCTTTTCCCCAGGCCCTTAAAACCCTGGCCTGGTCCAGTGAGCAAGATGGATCTCAGGCACCCCTGGTTCTCCCATCTTCTCAGTTGGCACCTTCTCCATCAATAAACCTTTCTTGCTCCAAACTCTGATTTCAGTTTTGACCTTTTGAAGCATCAGGCTCACAGACTAGGGATTATGTAACAGGTTGTGATCAGTGTTATTTGGAAACTACCTGGGTCAGAACCATAGGAGGAAGCCTCCCTATTCTAACTAAACCCTGGACCTCCCTGCCATCCCAACATTTGGTCTGAAAATTCACATGCTGCTCTTTAGGATTCAAAACATTCACACAAAAAAAAGAAAACTCACCAAGCTGACACTGTAGTAGGTTTTACTTTTACTTTCAAGGAGGATTCTCAAGGCAAGTGTTTTAACTCTCTGTGCCCTCAGTTAGACATGGTGCTACCTTGTGGGAGGGGAAAACCTTGTAAGAATGAGCTACCTATTATTTCTGCTTTCACATCACCAAGGACACATGTTCTCTCCCTAAATAAGAGACTTTATAACAAATTTATCACCACTAAGCCAACCCCAAAATTCATACAACTAATCATTTTTAGTATTTTTTCTTTTTTAACACTCAGAGGGTTGTTATGATATATTTAGACCCATGGGATGCAAGAATGCCTTCATTTTGCAAAAGAATATACCAAGGCTAGAAGCAGAACTGTGCAGAAGATAAAGTGCATATGTACATCAAGTCATTAAATCTGGGGGGGAAATTAGAGAGAAATTCAGTAAAAAATATTAATCATAACATCATTCCTAAGTATTTCTAATATGGACACATTAGTCATTTTTTTCTGCTGGTCTTATTTCATATACAATTACTTTTTAAATTTATGGTGTTTTTTTCTTTCATACTGTTTCCACATATGTGTGAATTCTTACACTCTTAGATGATGTAAGCAACAAATTTTATGTCAATTACTTATTTTGACAATAAAATATTTTCATGAATGAATATGCCTTCATTTGCTAAATTATTTTCCTAATTTTTCACTTTCAGATGGTTTCTAGTGTCACACTAACTCGATGAATCGTTCTATGTTCAAATCTTTGCATTTGTTTTATGCTTTAAAAAAATTGGTTAGTCCTGGCCAGGAAGTTCAGTTGGTTTTGAGCATTGTCCCATACACCAAAAGACTGAAGGTCTATCCCTGGCCAGGCTACACACCTAGGTTGAAGGTTCGACTTGGTCAGAGCACATACAGGAGGCAACTGATCGATGTTTCCCTCTCTTGCTCTTTCTCCCTTCCTCTCTCTCTCTCTCTCTCTCTCTCTCTCTCTCTCTCTCTCTCTCTCAAATCAATAAAAACATCCTTGAGTGAGGATTTAATAAATAAAATGAAAAATAATAAAAATACTAGTTAAATGCAACCAATGCTCTGAGAACTTTTAGATTCAGATTTTTTAAAAATATTTGAAAGGTTTTTTTTAAAAAGTGTTGCTTGAAAATTCTGTTTCACAGTGACTTTCTTTAGATTTTTCCCCCTTATGTAGTCACAGCTATAGTCTTTATATTTCCACAAATAAATAAATGTTAGAAATGCATTTTTTTAATTGTTGACTTTTTAAAAATTTGTTCAGGATATTCAATGAAGACATCAGTTGGAATAAAATTGCACACTAAAAATTAATTCTGAAGCTTTTCTTTAAAAATTCCTTTTGTACTGGATGAAGACAAGATATGTACATACAATGGAATACCACTTAGCCATAAAAAAGAATATCCCTCCATTTCTGTCAACATGGATGGACCTAGAGTGTATGATGTTAAGCAAAATAAGTCAGACAGAGAAAGGCATATACCATACGGTTTTACTTATATGTGGAATCTAAAGAAGAAAACAAATAAATAAAACAGAAACAGACTCACACAGAGAACAACCTGATGGTTGCCAGATGGAAGAGGATTTGGGGAAGTAGGTAAACAAGGTGAAGAGATTTAGAAGTAAAACTTGGTAGTGATAAAAAAGTCATGGGGATGTAAAGTACAGCACAGGGAAAATAGTGAATAATATTGTAATAACTGTGTATGGTGTCAGGTGAGTACTTGAAAATTGGGGATCACTTCATAAATTACATAAATGTCTAACCACTATGCTTTACATCTGAAACTAATATAAATTAATACTGAATGTCAACTGTAATTTAAAAAATTTAAATTATTTTTCATATATGTTTGTCTATATTTTATTTTTCATATGTTGGCTAACCGAATAAATACAACTAGCCAGGTAACTAGAAGGATCTTTGTAGGAACAGTTAGGTATAGAAATAACAGTGAGTTTTATAATGGGGCCATAACTCAGAAAATAGCTATGCCTAAGATCTGTGGCAAAAAGCAGAGACAGAAATATTCTTTACACACTTCCTCTGGCCTTCCGACTTGACCTTGTTTACTTGGAAACAT
Source organism: Anoura caudifer (assembly GCA_004027475.1). Lineage (NCBI taxonomy): Eukaryota > Metazoa > Chordata > Mammalia > Chiroptera > Phyllostomidae > Anoura > Anoura caudifer. The sequence goes on from PVKU01007448.1 coordinate 22,907, forward strand.
AGGCAGCCCCTCCCTCTTGTGGTGTCACAGTTCTGAAGCAATAAAATACTTTAAAATTTAACACACATAATAGCTCTCTTCCATTTTAATGTAATTTTTATAAGTGAGGAAATGGTCAGAATATAAACAATTTTATTTTCTGCCATTGACATATTTTGTCATCTTCCTTAATCCTGACATTGATTTTCACAAACGACTGTACCCTTGGCTTACAATATTTTCACTGTGTTCCTCTTTGTCCTTCTTTCTGCCCCATGGATAACAGCATGTTCCAGCATTGCAATGCATTTGTGCACAAAGCAGCTTTATGTCCAGAAACCAACGAAACATTCCAAAAGCTCTTCTTACCAAGTCCAGACACAGAGTGACCCCTTGGCATCTCATCTGCAGGCACGCAGTTGGAGATGGAGGATAGATAACCTGAAGCCAAACTCAGCCCTGGAATTTATGCTGCTTTCTGAGTTTATGAATTAAACATTTAGAACATTTATGATCTGTAAAATGAATTTTGTAAAGGCTGAACCCACAATTTTTGGCTAATTATATGTGAGAGTAAAACACAAAGAACACCTGTTTGAAGCAGTATCTTTGAGTACTCCAGCTATACTCCTAAAAGTACCTATGTTTGGGCAAGTGTCCAAAATACCCTTGTACTTCCCATTTCTAAAGCCTGCTTTCTTCCAAAATGCTTGAAAGTAAATATAACATTTTTTGAAGATTTTTTTTCTTTCAAACTACAAGAGAAAGTTTATTTATAAAGTCACAGAGGTAGAGAAAATGAGTGGTAGAAGACATGAGCTCAGAAAACAAGTTACAGAGGCAAAAGAAGGGGCCCTTAGAGCTTAGGAGAGAAAGAGGGGCCCAGAAACCAGGCCTGGAGGGAAGTGGGTGGCAAAAGGCCCAGTGTGCTCCCAAGAGGGAGAGGCTTGTTTTAGATTTTAAGCCCTAGTTTGAGTTGGTGTTTTTCCTTAGAGTTACTTTCACAAGTGCTTTTAATTCTGCCGCAAGACACAAACTTGACTTCACTGAAAGGAAAAGGAAGACAAAACAAACAAAAAGTAACTGAGAGTGGTATCTCCAAAAGCTACGGGAAACGCGAGTCTTTTTTTTTTTTTTTTTTTTAATTCAGGTCAAATATGATTGTTTGTCGCCATCTGCTGGCTACATTTGGGAATTCTTCAAAAGAAAGAATTGAGATGCTGTGGTGGAAATGTTTAGATCAGCTGTGTGTGCATATGCATGGGCATGCGGAAAGAGGGCACTAAATTTTTCAGTATTCTACTTTAGCATATATTAAGCACCTATAATTATTGGAGCCTCCATAGTCTCTAATTTTTAAGAGAATGATAATTACAGAATCATCACAGACAGGATGAAGTGGAGACAGACAAGCAACTGCATGGATTAAGGAGAGCTATGAAAGGAAAGGGCATAAGCATGGGTGCAATGGAAAGTGGCCTTCTCTGAGGCCTTGGTATAATTGTCCCCCTTGATAGACTACAGATCACTCAACCTCATGACAGTGACCATCTCCCTCTAGAATCCACTCTTCTGAGTGTCCAGGACTTCCTGATGTTTTGTAGTTAACACAGAAGATTTAAACCAGTGTACTCCTCTTATGGGGCCATACCTTGGCTAATCAACTATTAGCCAACCTATTTGGAGGGCTTTACCCAAACACATGTATTTAAGCCTCACAATAACGTTAAAAAGTAGCTACTAAAATTCTGTTCCATAGAGGAGGACATTGAGGCCCAGGGAAGCTATGTGAGAGAGCCAGGACCAAGTCTGCATGCATTGCAACCCAGTGCCCCAAGCACCAGCTTAACCATGATGCCACCTGGGTTCTCCAGGTAAACTGGTGTGCACTGGTGCAACCTGCAGTGAACAGAATTCCCATTTCTCAGCTTGGAGACAGGAGTCACCTCCCACTCCCAATTCATCTCTTTTGAAATTTGGAGAATTTGTGTCCAAAATCACTTATTCCAAAAGCTCTTCTGCATTCTTTCTCTCTGACTCTTGGAATATGCTTTTCCTGTGAAATTTCATTTGGCAGCTTGTCTGCTTTGTGTCCTTCTAATGTTCACTAAAACCATATCCAACATTCCTCCATTATCAGAGTGTACTTTCCAGAGACAGAAAGTGATTATTGTTCTTCTGATGCTTCCACGTAAGTGGTAAATGAAGGCTCCACAAGCATCTCTCACACATAGGAATAGGTTCCCAGTTTAGGAAAAAGTCACACATGTGTGTCTGCATTATTGGACACTGCAAGCCAGTGACCTTTTCTAGTTCTGTAACCCTGCAGGCACTAATAGTACAAAGCAGCCTCCCAAAGTAATGTTTCCTAGGAAACCTGGGTGGGGGGTGCACTCTGCCCACAGAGTCCCATCCCTCCATCATGGATGAAAACAAAACTACCAAGACATGATCTGCTCAGGGAGGAGAGGTGGTCAATCTCTCAAAGGACAAGGACCCAGAGCCCCTTCCTCAATGGGCTTTTATTGGGTTCAAATACACAGGAATACAGGTATGTCAGGTGGCAAGGATCAAACAATGGATAACATTTCAAAGAAATCTGAGGGATTAATCTGAGTCAGTGTCAGGAAAGGGGGTTGCAAAAACTTTGGGAGACATACTCATTTCCTCCTCAAACCCTTATCATTTAAATGAGAGCACTCTTACCAAAGCAGGTTTCACAGGACTTTACGAATGCTTTCTTATGCCCAATCACATGGGGAACCGATCTGGCCGGCACAGGACTGCAATGCCTGCCTCATAGTTTCAGGCATAAGCGGATTAGAGCCAGGAAGCAAGGGATAAGGGAGACATCTCCCAGATGGAAATGGGGACTCCAGCTATGTTAGAATAGCTGGGGGGCAAGGGTCCATCACCCCCTCTTTGCTGCAGCCCCCTGAGTCCTTCCATGAGGGCCTTCGAAGTGATTGTGTCTGACTTGGGTTTCCCCTCCCTTGAGGAGTCTTACCTATCACTGACTAACCAACCAAGCATTGGGGCCAGAGATGGATGAAGCAGAAGTGGCACTCCTGCCAGGGAGATAAGCTTTGTCTGCTTAGTGGCTCCAGTCCTCTTGACAGAACAGACCCAGATGAAGCGGGTCCCTTGGGCTCTTATATAGCCTAGCCATAGGGTGGGGGTTACAGCTCCTGAAACCAGGCTGAACAGTTCCCAACAGAAATCAACATACCTATACTACTTTTATTTTCCCACATACTAGAAATTCTTTTTCTTCAAATTCATTTACACTTTCTCTTTTTTTCCTTCCTTTCACAGTCACTCAGTGACTGTTGCAGGTTGGATTTTCTGGAATCTGATGCCAACACAGAGTTCAGGGTTCAGGATCAATGCCTGCAGATGGCTGAGGGGAAGCTGAACTGTGAGGAGGATTCAAGGAAGTAGTGCCAGCCCAGTCAGGAGGTTTGGAGTAAGTACTGTCCATCAGAGTTGGGCCCTGAAGGCAAACATGGCCATGCCTTTGTACCTGCCTCACTCGGTCTCACGGCACGGGTAGCCCCAGGAAGGCATGAACGAGGTGAGGCAGACCCTGAAGGAGCTGACTGCTGTGGTTACCTAATGACTGCACTCCTTGCAGCTGGGCAGCAAGCCCTTTCTGTTGGGGCATCTGGGTGTCCTATGTCCCTGTTGACCAGGATGACGTGAACCTTGCCTGCACCTCATACACAGGGCCGTGTCTTTCTTACAATCCTTGTCACACAAGCTGAACTTTTGCATGAAACCAGGGGATCACCTACCTACTAACATATACGTACTCTCTCTCTTTAGAAAATTTATTAAAATACAGAGCATTGCCCAATGTCCATAATCTATAAGGGAATCTGATCCTCTGAGGAGCTGACCAGAGAAGGAGGCATGGTAAAGTAAGAGCCCTAACTTCATTTATCCAGTAGAATCTCCAAAGGGCTTTCAAAGGTTGCTTAAGTTCCTTCCAAGAAGTGGGAGGTGAAGGGGCCATGGGGCACACTTCCATCCCTCACAAAGGGGAGGGCAAGCATGGGCGTTCCCTTCCCCGTGGGAAGGGAATTCCTATAATCCAATCCCTTGGCTCTCTATACACATGTCAGTTCAGGTCGTCTGAGAAGCAGATGCCTAGAGAAACAGATATGCACATTTGTTGGGGGAAATTTCTATAATAGATAAAAATAAGAGGAAACAGCAGTAGGGAGGAAAGCCTTTTGCCCTCAATGCAGGTCTACTACTGTGAAAGGAGAGAGAAGGTAGAAGGAGTAGGCGGGGTGAGCCTCAGACCATACCATGGCTCTGAGGAAGTCTTGGCTGGGCCAATGGGCAACCTTGGAGTAGTCCTTCTTTGGGCAGAGGTAAGCTGGCTCTGTTTCCTCACTGTAATAGGTTAGGGATAGTCTGGGAAGAGTATATCTCCACTTGAAAGCTGCTGTAGATCCTGAAAGTGCAGCGGACAGAGGCTGTCAACTAATGCACTCCTTGTGAAAGGTTCTCTCTTAAAGAGTGATCTGAACCATACACTCCCTTAACTGCCACACACATACACCTTGCAGAACTGAATCCTCAAAAATGGACCCAGAGTGAACTTAAGAAACACATAAGTAGGCTCATTACCTCCATTTTTCTTCCATTCGTACTTTAGTCCTGTTCCCAATGGACAGCCTCCAAATACAACCCCAAAATTGGCAGCTAATTCAATGGAAAGTTAAGAAACAGCATCTTAAACATGGGAAACATTGAAGCATTTTAACTGCTGTGTGATTCAAATGTAAGCTCAATTTCACAACTGTTTAATGAATCTGAATACTGACTAGGCACCAGATACCTGCTGGTTCCTGCTGATTTATTGATAAATCAGGCAAAATCTTGACAGGCCCATGGGGTGTCACATTCTGGATAATTGAAGAATAATATTTTAGTACTGATTTTTGTTTCTAATCATTTCTATCTTTCCATTTAGTATAGCTTTATAATTTTTGTCAAAGCAAAATCCATATGTCAAGTTGAAATAATGCATACTGTCTTGGATGAAAAGCAACCCTCTGCCTTAAATCCATTCTTGAGGTGACTGTTTCTAAGCTTTACTTTTGAGGTGACTATTTTCATGTGTTTCTTTTGTACATTTACTGGTGCTTCACTCAAATCTCCAAAATACTGTTTCTTCCCATGGCTGTTGAATTATCAACTAGCCCTTATCTTTTGACTCAGATTTGTTGGATTCCTCCAGAGTATTACCAGACAACCTGTAAACAAAACAAAGCTAATGTCACTAAACATCAGCGCATTAGGAAGACAGCACCTCAGTAGTTTCAGCAGTGTCTCAGAGGGGACAGTCAGAGCCTACCTTACATCTGGACTTAAGTGGTTTAAGCAATTGGGATTGGACATAAATTGTCACTTTAAAATGAGTCTGGATAAGAAAATGTTTGACAAACAAAATGTTTTCCCAAGTGAGCTAATGTTATCTCAGAGAAAAATTGATCTGCTGGAATTTCCTGAAAGCAACAGTAAAGTTATTTATTGATGAATAATCTTATCTTTCTCAGGAAAAGTTTGTCTGGTGAAAACAACTAAGTCATGTTGACACAGGTTGTCTCAGCTCTTTGTTCCAATAGCTGGTAATACCTATGCAGGTGGTCACTGTTCTCAGCTCCATGAATATCAGCCCCCTGCTATCACCTTCCTACCTCTTCTCAACAGTTCTATCACTGTTTTTCATTGTCCTTGTAGTTGTTTTGGTAACTTTATGTAGCTTTCTTATCTCTCCATTTCTTTTTCTATTGGTTTTAGCCCCTGAATCTTACTTTCTGAGATAGATTATTGAGACTGCTAGCTTTCCTACATTTCTTCCCTCTTCTTTCTACCAATTTCTGTCAACTGTGCTGTGTTCCAAGGTTTAAAACATTTACATTATGCTTTTAAACATAATTAAATGTTCTGAGTTGTTACAAATGATTGAGTCTACAACTTGAAAATAATAAATTCTGTTTATATGAATATAATAATAAATTTGTATAATAATTCATTCTGTACAGGGCAAATTTTAAAATCTTTATGTATATTAACTGATATCAATTTAATAGACATTGTTATTACTAGCTTGATTTTACAGATAAAGAAGCTGGGACATGGAGAGGTTTAGTATCTTGCCGAAAATGATCTGCTTACTCTTCTACAAAGTTACACCTTAATTCCCTACCCAGAAAATCAACACTGATCTACCATGCTTCTCCATTAGTCCACTGCACACAGCTCTTCCTAACTCTGGGCCATCTCAGAGGCTGCTCTCTCTGTGTACAGCCTCCTCTCTCAGATCTCAGCTGATATCAGTTCTTCAAAGAGGTCTTCTCTGACCGCCATGCATCAGAAGGTTTTCTGCTTTTCACATATCATCCATTCTTCTCTTTCCAGAAACTGCATAATTTGTAAATACATAATCCTTTCTGAGTGTATAAGTATAATGCTCTCTTTCCTTCTCAACAATAAGATGCATCTTAGGATAGTGCTTGATACCTAGTAGGTAATTAATTTATCTGTCTGCAATAAATTAGAAATTGATAGATACAATTTTATTTTCAAGTTAAAGACAAGGTTATTAACATGGAATTTTTATTGGTTATTGTAGAATAGTACATGAATTTGTATTGAATCCAAGAACTACCATAGAAATTAATTTTTAATACTTCTACAACACTCACTTGCTTTCCTGAAGTTTGATTTATATGAGAACAATGTAAAAAGGACAGATGAATGATCCTCCAAGACATGGGTCATATCAATAATGATAAATATTTGTAGAGCTCTCAGCGTTTTGTAATGCTTACACAAAGCAAAGCATTATGACTTAAATTTCTCTGAATGACAATGCGATGTCACCAAGTAACTCACTCAAGGTTACTCAAACTAGACATGGAAGGAAGGCAACACACATTCTCTTCTCTAGGTCAGTGCTCTTACTCTGAGCTCCTCCACCTTCCCCTTCCTCAATTTAAATTCTGAAGCTGCATTTCCTCTAAGGAAATTTTGACTTTAGTAAAATTTTGACTACTTTGACTTTAGTAATGAAATTATTTCAGGTTATTATCAGTCATTTTGATTTGTCTGCAACATAAAAACCCTCTTGTTTCAGTGGCAGTGACTTAGATCTCTTAGAGCAAAATTCCTTCCATGGGATTTCTCCAAGTTCTAGAAGCAGCCTTAAGTGGGAGAAACTGGAGTTCAGCCTTGATGCTGTAGTAGGAGGCTCAGGTGAGGAAGAGGTTGAGTTTCAAACTCTTTCATGACACACTTTCTCCAAGGAGCAGCAGCACTTGTGTTTACTTTTGGGGAAATACCCCTGAAGAATATTATAGGCCATTTATATTTTTAGAACATTCATTCATTCACACACTCCTTAATGAATTTCACAAAAAGCTCTGTAGAAAGGACTTTTTACTATTTAAGAGATTCAAACTCCTTGAAAGTACGCCTGCATTTATTACCATAGCACACATGACAATGTGTTAAATAACTGAGGTTTTGCTGCAACTCTTGGTTGATTTTGGGCTTGGGCCATAAGGACTAGAACTAATAAAGTTTGTCATTTTGTCTATCTCAGGTTGCATTTCCTAGAAGCAGAGTCTGAGTTGGGAAGGAGTGTAAGTGATTTCTTGAGGCAGTGCTCAGGAGAACAGAGTGAAGGGGACAGATGGGAAAGACAAGGGGCTGAGCAAGGGTATGGCCTCAGCCAGGGGGCTTCAGCTGATCCCAAGGAAGTCTTGGACCACACTGCACCGCACAGTTGGTTCCAAATGAAGTATGAGGGCCAGTCTTCTGTGCGTCCTTATCAGACAAGTCTTTAGATGCCAGCTGATGGGCCATAGAGGACAGCTATGAGCCCTCAATAACTAGTATTCTCTTTTAAAATTTTTAAGAAACCTCAATACTGTTTACCACAGTAGCTTTACTATGGAAAAGCTTTACCAATTTACATTCCCACCAAGAGTACACAAAGGTTCTCTTCTCCACATCCTCACCAAACTTGTCTCTCATCTTGATAATAGTCATCCCACAGTTTGAAGTGATATCTCACTGTGGTTTTGCTTTGCATTTCTCTGATGATTAGTGATATTGAGCATCTGTCTTTTCATGTACCTATTGGCCATTTTGTATGTCTTCTTTAGAAAAATTTCTATTCGTGTCTTTGCTCATTTTTTAGTTGGTAAGGAAATAAAAATAAACTACCAAAGAGATAGCTGCACTCCAATGTTTACTATAGCATGATTTATAATAGCCAAGATATGAAAACAAGTGCAGTGTCCATCAGCCAATGAAAGAATGAATTTAGAAGATGTGGGGTGTGTACACACACAATCATTTAGCCATGAGAAGGAATGAAATCCTGCCACTAGTGATAACATGGATGGTCCTTGAGTACATTATGCTAAGTGAAATAAGTCAGAGAAATGCAGATACTCTATGACATCACTTATATGTAGATCTTAAAAAGCCAAATTCATAAAAACAGAGGGTAGAATGTGGCTACCAGGGGCTTGGGAGGTGGGAGACATGGGAGAGATATTGGCTGAAAAGTACAAACATCCAGTTAGAAGATAAGTTCTGAGATATAATGCCCAGCATTATCATTATGTATTACACAATACTTATTGCAATGTAATAAGTATTGTGGTATATGTTAATTTCTATGTTGAGTAAACTAATCTGTATTGACTTATTGTTAACACAAATAACAATATTGTACTATATACTTGAAAGCTGCTAAGAGAATAGATCTTAAATATTTTCACTACAAAAAAGAAATGGTAATTATGTGATATGACATAGATGTTAGCTAAGACTATGGTGATAATCATATAATACATAAGCATATTAAATCAAAACATTGTGCACCTTACAGTAAGTCATACAATGTTGTATGTCCATTATATTCAATAAAGTTTGGGTGTGGGGGGACAACAGTCACACTCTCAGCAGCTGAGACCTGGTTACACAGCCCAGTAAAGGGTACCAGATGTAGGCTGGACACTGACATAACCATTCACACCACCCATATTTATGCAGGGATTAATCCTTGAAAAGATGACATAAAACCTTTATGAAACATCAACTGTCACCCTCCAAACAACTCACACAATAAATATAAATCTGATAATTATAAACTAAGTTTAGGATAAATTTTCATTTATGTTTGAGTGACAATAAGTCACACAGGTGCCGATTCATTTTTATACAAATTGCCATATACCCTTGGTTTCATTTTTAAAAGTTTAGATTGTTATATCCATACCCCCCTCCCATCTCCAGCTCAAGACAAAGGTCCCATTTCACACATAGATTTTTCTAGTACACTTAAGCTGACTGTTACATGAGGATTTGGGGAGTTTTAGAGAAATGTAAGAGTATATGTAATTAATTGCAGGAAGTTAAGGAAGGAAATGACACAAGTCAAGGCCTTCCAGTCATTCCCAGTCACTAGAGCACAGAGGTCATTTGGGAAAATGATGAGAGATTATGTTTGGAAATGAAGGCAGAACTCAGATCACAGAAAGCCTTGAATAATATAAAAACAATTTGACCATTATCTTAATGATGATGAATCTATCAGTTTCCTGAGTGTGTGTAACAAATTACCACAGACTGGGTGGCTTAAAGACAATAATGTATTCTCTCTCAGTTGTGGAGACTAGAAGTCTGAAATCAAGGTGTCAGCAGGGCTGCACTTGCTCTGGAGTCTCTAGGTGAGAATCCACCCCTTGTCTACTCTAACTTCTGGTAGCCGTTAGCAACTCTTAGATGTGGCCCCATCTCTCTGCTCTGTCTTCACAAGGCCTTGTCCCTCTGCCTCTTTCTTATAAATACACTGGTGATGGCACTTAGGGCCCACCCAGCTAATATGGAATAACCTTTTCATCTCATGATCCTTAATTTAATTATATCTGAAAAGACTCATTTTCCAAATTAAGTAACATTAACAGGCTCCAGAGATTAGGATGTGGAAGACATTATCAGTATTCCAAAATGGGATGTCTGGACTCACTTAAATCAGAGGATCAGCACATGATCAAATTCATGTTTAGAGAAAATGAGGACTCTACAGAATTATGAATATAGAGTAGATGAAGTTAATACTAGAGGTGGGAGACCTTACAGGAGGTTTGGCCAACAGTTCCAATGGTTGATGGTGAAAAATTATATGAAGGTATTGTTGATAGGAAGGAGAGAAGTGACTAAAGGTATAAAGTTAAAGGCATATTAGATAGATGTATGGATAAGAGAGACCTAGGAACCTGGGATGATTTCAAGAGTTCTGAATAGGGTAACTGAATGAATGGTTATCCTTTAATCAAAGTAGGCCATACATAAAGGAGCAGGCTTGATAAAAGGGATGCTTGGTTCAGTTTTGGCTGAGGTTCAGGAGGAGGAATGTACTAGAAGAGGTGCACAACCCTGTATGGTTGTTAACAGATCTCTCCAGAAGATGGCTCTCATACATTTTCTTTGCTTCCTATTTCCATTTTGGTTGGAAAAATAATTACAAGTTTACATTGACACAACACATTAAGTATGACTTAAGTATATTGATAAATCCATGTCCCATAATATAAAAAATGTATTTCTCATCCTGCTTCCCTGGGGCATCAGGACATTACATCTTAATGACAGAATTCAACATTAAACAATTGAGAGGGGAAGCATACTACAGAGTGTGGTACACAGCTGTACTGATCCTTGTTTATGATTTCTGAATGTGTTGAACTGAGGTGACTGCAAGACAAGCAGGTGAGGTTGTATAAGAGACAACCAAGTGTTGTGTACTTGCTAGTACAATCTAGAGACATTTTTTAAGAAGACATATTCCACAATAGCAGTCTCTAAAGAGAATCCTTAATACATATTTGTAGGAGACTGTTCTGTGTGCTGTGGGACCAGCTCCCACTAGGAGATGCACATGACCCACACCCACGGATAGGTTCTCCCATGGGGAATCAGGCCTGCAATGTGCCTAGGCTGCTTTGAGTCTTGCTTTTCCTAAAAACTCCCTCATCCTGAATTGAGATAGCAAGTGCTTATTGTCACTTCCTAAAATCCATGCTAAACCTTCCTAGGATGAGTGTAACTGGTTCGACCGCTTTTCCCTTTTTCATTTGCAAATATCCTTCTTCTGTGATGTGATTAGCAGCAGCATCTCCTTTGTTGTTTATAAAAGGTAACCACCTAAAGTGAACCTGTGCATAGTAAATGAGGACCATCATGTAATGTGGGGAGAAACCCAATAAAGACCAGTCATGGCAAGGGCCAAGGCTTTTGCTGCCCTTGAAAGAAAAACCATGCTGTCCCTTTTCCTCCACTGGACTTGGTAGTCCATGTGAATGTCTCATTTCACCCATAATAATGGGGACACCACGGCCCAGTGTCCGTATCACATATTTAGAAGAATTTAATAACATTAAAAGAAAAGATGTGGGGATCAACAAGATATTGATCAAAATACTACTATGTAAGGCTGTATTAGAAGATATTATTTATGAGTGAGTGAATGAACTTCCCAATAATTCTCCTGAATGTTATTCCTTTGGACAACCCTAATGCCAAGGGAGAGTTTGGGTCTTGGTGGGAACATGCTGAGCTCCCTTAGAAAGACTTATAACATGTTTTGTGTGTGCTTCCCCCAGCTTTAGTCACTTTAACTCTAAATCCCAGAATCTGTGGCTCCCCTACATGGGACTTTAGGGGTTACTGGAGCACTCTGCACACTCACATGGAGACAGAAGTCCTTGAGACAGCCTTTGACCAACAACTTTGATGAAGAACGTATAGCCTCTAGTTCCCCTATAGGGTCAAGTGAACATTTCCTTCTTGGGACTTTACTCTTACTTGCCTTCCTTCTGTCTCTGCTCTGCTTCCCCAGGTCATTCATTGGCTTCCCCCTGGGAGCACCACCAATTTGCACAATGCATATGCATATACCTGCATTTATGTCCCTGACTCCGGGGTTTACTTCTGAGAAACCCAGCCTAACTCAGACGTCTAAAACAGATGCAGTTACTTAAAGGCCTGCTTGAATTTTGGCATCTATAAGCATTCCTACTTCTTCTTGCTAAGCCTTTTAATTCTAAACCCTTCCAGATGTCATTTCTAAACTGGCAAGATCTCCTCCCTTCAAGTTTAGTGCATACATTTTTGAAAATCACAAAAATATCACAGATGGCCTTATGATATAAATAATTAGTTATCAAGACAATTATTGCTCATCTGTGATGAAACAATTTTTTTTTAATTTAGTCAACAACAAGCTGGACACAGTCATTACAATACTCTTGGGTCTGTGCAGCCAGCCACACATTTTAGAAAGCTGTCCTATATTCCTGCCTCATGGGGTTATATGCTGAATATTTATCTGAAATGTCACATTCATATATTCTCAGACTATCTTTTTCTATGTTAATATTTTTCTTGGCAGTTTGTCCCAGGCTCTGCAACCAAAACTACAGTCTTAACTTACAATATATTCACACTTCAGCACTTTTCTTAATACCCTTCATAAAAAGAAATTGCTCCTCTGATGATTTAACTAAGATACCCAAAAAGGCAAAATAAGTCCTTCAACATACTGTTTAACTGTGAGGAAGAGGACCTCTTGGTTTGTTCTCAGCTTTATGAAAACCTCTAATTTCAACACCCTTTATGACTTTTGTTAATTTAAGCTCTGATGGTTACTCTTTATAACTTAATGATCACTTGGCCCCAGAAGCACATAAAGACACATATTCCTAAGTAGAATGATCAATGAAAGACATACTGAACCAGAGGGCAGACAGCCCCAGCTATCTTTCTGCATCTGCTTTTACTTGCCTAATGACCATGTCAAAGTCACTGAACCTTAAACTCAAGTATCAAAGGAAGGAGTTGGCATCATTACCAACAAAGTCTACTTTATCTCCAAAGTCATACGGCTCTGGGAGTTTGGGTTAGACCCAATTAGACCCAATTAGACCAAATACACATCAACCTTTGAAAAACATTATGAATTAGTATTTATATTGTTGATTCTCAAAGTGCGACCCTGCAATCAGCAATATCAGCATCAGCTGAGGCCTTGTTAGAACTCTCTATTTTTGGCCCCAGACCTAGTTAAGGACTCCAGGGATGGGGCCCAGCTACCTGATGCCTGCCAAAGTTTGAGACCCACTGATTCATGAAATACAACTCAAAAAAAAAAAAACCACCATAATGGTAACAATAACTTAATTTTACTACATAACAGTCAGTGGTCCTCAAAATTACTAAGTGTGATTTCCAATGGCCACCCAAGAAATTAAAGTCAGTAGATCTAGAGTAGCATCTATGAATCTACCTTTTAGATAAACAACCTGGAATATTTCGGGGACCAAACTTCAGACAGTGTGCATCTAAAAAGCAGGGACTGAGCTGCTACTCTGCCTTCCCAGGACCTGGTGCAGAGCAACTGCTCAAGAACTGACTAATTTAGGAAGGAAAAAGGCTTGGGGTAATGACAGAGATAAATAGGACAAGAAAAATAGCTGCATATCGTGTCATTGCTATGTTCTCAAGGCTGGAAAGTATCAGTGTCTCTAACTGTTGCATGTCCTTGCTAGAATATTAAGTCCCGCTAAAACGAGTAACAAGTAGCTCTTGTAAACATGTTTTTAATGCATTTTTACATAAGTGGTGAGATGGGGCAAGGTAAGATGGGGCACTATGGCATTATATGCATTATGGAATAAAGGACAGACTATCCTGGGTACATGTCAAAGCTAAGGGTCAACAAGAAAAAATGTATGATCCTTTGTCTTCCCATTATCTATGAACTCCTGCTACTCCACCTTCTTATAGTACAAATGTGAGAGTAGGGAAAATGTGGAGAATTTATGCAAGAAGCCATCTGAATTTTCAGGATGTGATAGTTTTAAAATATGTCCAATTATTGTCACTCCTTTCAAAATGTGAAGCCTAATGATCCTCTCTTGAAATTTTCACACTGAGTAACTCACTCCCAGCAAAAAGAATGTGGTAAAAGTGAGGGTGCATGACAGCTGAGGTTAGAGCATGGAAATCATCACAGCTTCTGCCTTCCTGTCTCTCACCTATCCTAGGGAAACCGGCTGCCATATTGTAAGAACATTTAAGCAGTCTGTGAGAAGGTACACATGGCAAGGAACTGAGGCCTCCTGACAACAACCAACTCCAACCTGCCAGCAATGTGAGTGAACTGCTTAGGAAGTAGACTATCCAGTCCCAATCAAGCCTTCAGATAACTAATAATGTAAATAATATTATGAGCTCTAGGAAAGATGATGACCTGTTCCTGGAAACCTTAGAGGCTTGGGAGAACCTTCAGCAAATCCTAATGGGAGGAAAGCACAGAAAGCTTAGTTTGGACTAGACTAGAGCCTGGGCAGAAAGCCATTTTCAGGCAATCAGAAAGCTCCTGGAGTCATTCTAAAAGTCTTGCTTATCATTTCACATATAGCAAGCTCCACTCATAAGGCAAACATCTCCACTTTGCTTAGGAACTACCGCTGCTTGGCATATGGTCTGAGAAGGACAAAGAAGAGAGAGAAATTGAAGAAGTTATACTGTGAAGTCCCTTTGGTTCTTTAATTATAGAGGTATATCATCTACCATATTTGAAGTAGTTTCAGTGTATCAGTGAGCTACACTTGCCACATAAGAAACCACATCAAAATTTAATAGCTTATACAGTTGGTTCTCTTTGTATTTTAATACTGTTTTCTTTAGCTGTGCAGAAGCTTTTTATTTTGATGAGGTCCCATCTGTTTATTCTTTTCTTTATGTCTCTTGCTCTAGGGGACATATCAGTAAAAATGTTGCTGTGTGAAATATCTGAGATCTTCTTGCCTATGTTCTCCTCTAGGACTTTAATGGTGTCACAGCTTATATTTAAATCCTTTATCCACCTTGAATTTATTTTTGTGTATGGTGTAAGTTGGTGCTCGACTTTCATTTTTTTTGCACATAGCTGTCCAGTTCTCCCAACACCATTTGTTGAAGAGGCTATTTTTACTCCATTTTATGTTGCTGCCCCCTTTGTTGAATATTAGTTGATCATAGAGACTTGGGTTTATCTCTGGGCTCTCTGTTCTGTTCCATTGAACCATGTGCCTGTTTTTATGGATCTGCCTTTTGACCCAGCAATTCCACTGCTAGACTTATATCCTAAGAACCCTGAAACACCAATCCAAAAGAACCTATGCACCCCAATGTTCATAGTAGCACATTTTACAATAGCCAAGTGTTGGAAGCAACCTAGGTGCCCATCAGTAAATGAATGGATCAAAAAATTATAGTATATTTACACAATGGAATTCTATGCAGCAGAAAGAAAGAAGGAGCTCCTACCCTTTGCAACAGCATGTATGCAACTGGAAAACATTATGCTAAGCAAAATAAGCCAGGTGGTGAAAGACAAATACCATATGATCTCACCTTTAACAGGAACCTAATCAACAAAACAAATGAACAAGCATAATATAACCAAAGACACTGAAATAGAGAACAGGCTAACAGTGACCAGAGGGGTGCATAAGTTCTTTTGAATTGGTGTTTCAGGGTTCTTAGGATACAATTCTAGCAGAGGAAATTTCAGGGGAAAAGGGGAAGGGTTTGCAGGAACAAGTATGAAGGACACATGAATAAAAACTAGGGAGGGCATGGAAATGGGAGGGATGTGGGGAGGGCTGTGGGGGTGGGCTGGGATGGGAGTAAAAGACAGAAAACTGTACTTGAACAACAATTAAAAAATTTAATAGCTTAAAACAATGAACATTTATTTAGCTAAACAACATATGAGTTGGCTGGAGGTTGCTTGTCCTATGACAATCTTGCTCATACAACTGTGGTCAATTGGTTGGTAAGCTAAATTTTGTCTTATGCTCAGGGCTACTCTCTCACATGTCTGTGGCCTTAATTGGTTGCATCAGTTGACTCATCTCATCTCCACACTAGTCTCTTAACTCCCA
Organism: Anoura caudifer; assembly: GCA_004027475.1. Lineage (NCBI taxonomy): Eukaryota > Metazoa > Chordata > Mammalia > Chiroptera > Phyllostomidae > Anoura > Anoura caudifer. The sequence continues at coordinate 38,911 of PVKU01007448.1, forward strand.
ATATTCTAACCTAGTTCTAGCCTGGTTCTCATGGTACCTAAGGAAAGTTCCAAAAATGTGAATGGAAACAGACAAGGCTTCTTGAAGCCCAGACTCAAAATGGTACATGGTGCCTCTGTCACATTCTATTTAGCCAAGGCAAGTCAAGTCACACATTCAAAGTGTAGAGAAATAGATCCCACCTCTTTATAGTAGATGCTGAAAATTCACATTGCAAAGAACATGTATTCAGGGAAGAATGAAACTATAACTAGTGTTACGATCAAGATTTCAAGTTCACTAAACCTAATATTAAAGGAAAATCAATAATTATTATACCAATATGCACCAGATTTCTGCTACACAGTTTATTTACACTGTAAGTAGTAAAAACTATAGATAAAAAACTATATATAAATAGTATTGTCAAAGGAAGAAAAGTGAGACTTAAGAGATATCAAGTAATATCAACCAATTCTGTGAGCTTCCTGATTACCAGTGTTTTGAACTGTGCATCTGATAGGTTGGCTACCTCTTTGTCACTTAGTTGTATTTTTTCTGGAGCTTTGATCTGTTCTTTCATTTGGGCCTTTTTTTTTGGGGGGAGGGGGGTCTGGGGATCCCTGTTATGTAGTGAAGGGCGGTGCCTTAGGTATTCACCAGCACAGGGCAACCCAAGACTCTGTGTTTTGATGCTGTCAGTGGGGGAGGGGTCCAAGAGGGAACAGTGCTGCTTGTTCCACTCTCTGCCAGCTTTCAGTCACTTTGCCACTACCCACAAGCAAATTGGGCCCTTCTGATGCTGATTCCTGGGTAGGTGGGTTTGTGTATGATCTAGGACCCCTCTCCAACAAACTCTCTTATGATGCTGGGAGTTTCTCCCACTGCCACAATACCCACAGGTTTTTTCATTCAAGGGTTTTGAGGCTTTATTTCCCCATGCTGGAACCCTGGGTTGTGTGGTCAGTCTGGCTCCCCAGTTCTTCCTCCTCCCGATTTATCTGCACACAAATGTGGGACTGCCTGCTCTGCCACCCACCACTTCACCTGCCCCTCCAGCCGCTGCCTGGCTGCAAGTACTCTCCACCCCAGCTGCCTGTCTCTCCTGCTCCTACCAGTTTCTATGGATGTTTATTCTTTAACTCCTTGGTTGTCAGACTTCCATACAATTCAATTTTTTGTCAGTTCTGCTTGTTTTTTCTTTTTAAATTTGTTGTCCTTTTGGTTGTGCAAGGAAGCACAGAATGTCTGTCTATGGCTCCATCTTGGCCGGAAGTGCAGGGTATACACAATATTAAACAACAAATTGATGTTTCTCTCTCTTCTTCTGTCAAAAAAGTTAAGTGAGTTTTTCCTACTTTGTAGCTGCTTTCTGCTTATAATTTTAAAATTTTTATTTATTGATTTGAGAGAAAGACATAAATTTGTTGTTCCAATTATTTATGCATTTATTGGATCCTTCTTCTCATTCATTGGTTGATGCTTGTATGTGCCCTGCTTTTGGGGATAGAACCTGCAACCTTTGTGTATCAGGACAGTGTTCTAACTGACTGAGCTACCTGGCCAGGTCCTCCAGTTACCTCTTTTTTTCTTTTACTGTCCAGGTGTGAGAAAGACATCATAACTGGGATAGGGGTTGAGGGATGGGGGTCAGGGAGAGGGTTCTGTGCCATCTGGCATCTGAGAAGAAGACTGAGAAGAAGCTGGCATTTTCAGTTAAGTAAGCCGGATACTCCACAGGGAGCTGCTGCTGGCATCTCTGAAATGTTTGTTTTAAGTCAGGATATTAGTGTGTGTGTGTGTGTGTGTGTGTGTGTGTGTGTGTGTGTGTGTGTATGTGTTTAGTATCCTAAACCTGCAGCCACATGAAAAGTCACCATTAGTAACAGGAGCATTAAAAAGTCCACATTTATAAGGAATTTTTATTAGTTTATTTGAGCCAAATTGACAAAAGTTGTGGGAAGCAAAATCAAATCTCAACAGATTGAGAAAAGACTCTGGAGAATGGCAGTTTTGCATCTTATTTTATATATTAGAGTAAAAAGGGGGAAACATAAGGATGTTTACATAAAATCCATTGGTGGTAGGTTAAGGGATCAGAAGAAAACAAAACAGGGAAATCTCAGGGATTGGATATAAAGCAAAATGGAGAGACATCTTTTACATTGGTGGGTACAGGATAGTTAACCTTCATAGTACAAAGAGAAGATATGTGAGTGACCAGTTAATGAGGGGTTCTGTGGTCTCATGCTCTGATGCCGTGGTTGTGCCTTGTAGGGTCTGGAAAAGATTATTACTCTGGCATTTCAAAAGTATGCTGTCTTAGATACAAAAGGACAATAGAAAGGCTCATTTAAGGTAAAGATTGACTTTTGTCAAGGAAGCCATAGGCCTAGGATATGACTACCCACCATGACCCTCTTTTAGTTAAGAATTTTGTTTAGACCATTGATGCGGACCCTGGCTCGTGGGGTCCGCAGCATTGTGGATGAGATACAAGACAAATTTACATGGACTACCGAGTCCTGTGGAGGAAAAGGGATGGTACAGCTTCTCTCTCAAGAGGAGAAAAGGCCTCAATTAACCTTGGCCACTCTCTCAAGAGGAGAGCTCCCCGACCCTTGCCTTGACAACCTTTTATATTCTTTCTGGGCACATTACATGATGGTACTCATTTACTATGCAGAGGTTCACTTTAGGTGGTTACCTTTTACAGAAAACAAAGAAGAGGCTGCTAATCACATCACAGAAGAAGGATATTTGCAAATGCAAAGGGAAAGGTTGTTGAACTGTTTACATTGGTCCTTGGAAGGTTTAGTATAGATTTTAGGAAGTTACTTAAAAGATATGCAGTAAATGTTTGCTGCCTCAATTCAGGGTGAGGGAGTTTTAGCAAAAGCGAGTCTCATAGCAGTCTAGGTGCAATGCAGGCCTGATTCCTCCCTGGGGAACCTATCCATGGGCATGGGTCCTATGCATCTCCAAGTGGAAGCTAGGCCCATGCCATGCAAAATGGTCTCCTATAGACCAGCCTGTGTGGTTACTGAGTTTGTAAGGCCCACCATACAGGCCTTCACATTTAGTATGCGGCCTCCTTTTCATCCACAGATGTCATAGCCGGTGTTTTAAAGTCTTATTTCATAGCTTATTATGCGTAGTTTATTTTCCAAGCTCGGAAACCTCCCAACTGGGTCTGTTTATTCTACAAGACTGTTGTAGCCATGTTAGAACTGAATCCCTCACTAGTACATTTTTAAAAGGTGTAACCTGAATTTTTTAGGGCCCTTGTTTGACAGCTGTTCATGAAGGCCACAAGCTCTGTATTGTCTGCCTGATATTTTGTTCACCTTAATTGCTTTTTCCAAAGTCTTATATTTCTGGGCCTTTGGGTACTTATTAACTGGATGATTTTCAGGTATTGCAAGAAGCTGAGTAACCTGGACAGTCTATTAATGCTCCAGAAGGGCAGTAACAGCGACCTCCTTCTACTATTAGTGTTACAGAACAGGGCCAACAGGGGTATGATATACTATTACTGAACGTACCCCTACTAGGTTCACATTGTCCACTGCCAGAGGAAAGATGTCTCTCAATGCCAGAGATTTGTGAAAAGGAAAGGGAATATTTATTTAAAGTTGTACAGACTTAAAGTAGTGACCTAATGTCTTCATTAAAATATTAAAGGACTTTAATATTTTAAATTTGTAAAATATTTTTATAAATTTTAGCAGGTCTCAAATTTATAGCAGGCATCTACCAGCCTTTTGAGACCCACAGACCCATAAAGTCCCTCCTTCTCCCTCTGCCCTAATCTGGGGTACCATATCTCAGGAAAGAAGTAGATGTTCATGATTCAGGCTCCCAGCACCATCAGCTGTGTCACCATCAGGATCTTCGGATAATCCAAAGCCATGTGGCACCTTCTCATGGCCCACTAGCAAAAGTCCTTGCACCCCTTTTCTTCCAGGCAAAGTCTCTCCTACTTCTTAAGCCATGTGGCCAAGGAGTATACCCCAAAGCCATGGGGTCCTCAGTCTCACCAAAGCCTCAGAGGTCCCCACCCTGGCCAAAGCAGTGTGGTTCTCTCCATCAAAGCTGCAGGCATCTCCACTCTTGCCAAAACTGCATGGTTCTCTCCCATTAAGGCTGCAGGGGTCCCCACTCTGACAAAAGTAGGTGGTTCTCTCTTCACATGCTGCTGAGTCTGGGTTTAAATCCTCGCACCAATCTTCCTCTGTACCACCATTTCCAACTCTTCCTACAATCAGTTACACTTGCCAGCATTCCTGTATTACTCCAGACTTACTGGGCTGCCATAGTGAGTCTGGCCCCATGTCATGGAGCCAATCTTCTCCAAGCTCTCACACAGGTGCTGTAACTGGGGGCACCTGCCCTCCAGTTACATCTTGGGTGGAAGTCACCTCCATCCCCCTGGCTCAAAGCATGGCCATAGCTATTTAACATATCTATGCAACCAGTTAAAGCTTAGAGATAATGTTAAATGACCATGCCAGAGGTTAGCTGCAAAGCTGTTGCTGCACAAAACAGCTCTGCATGTTCCTGCTCCATGTGTCCCCTCCCCCAACTCACACCTGTGGGGGGAAGGGATGAGGACATCCTCTATATCTTTCTAATATTTCCTGGACACCTTGAGTTCTGGACCCCATTCTAAATCCCTATTTGGGGCCCCCCTCTTGGCTGCACCCTTCTTCATTAGCAGAACAAAGATCTTGAAACTGTCAAGTGAAGGATGTCACTGCTGATTCAAAACCAACAGGAGTCCCCAATTTAGGGTGTGGTGAAGGGGCAGACTTTATTCAGTGAAACAGCTCAGCTGTGAAATAGCTTAATTATGGAAGGGCTAGGCTGTGAGGCAGCACAGGTGAAGCAGCTCTAAGGAGCTGGCTTAGGTGTTACAGCTCCATTGCAACAGTTTCTATGGGGAAATATAGCCTTCAGTGAAAATTAAAAGTGCATTCTGTTGAGGCAGAGATGAAGCTGTCTTGTATAGAGAAGAGTGCCCACCCCCAAACCCTGATTGCTTTCTCATGCAAATGAGTACTCCAAATCCTCACAGTTTGGTCCAAAAAGCACTGTATTGATTGGTCAGTCAAGATGCACATGTTTAGCTCTGTAGGTCTGATTGGACTGGGGAAGCTTCAATCCTATTGGACCAATTTTGATCCCAGGAATTCTCTTGTAAGAGTTGACTCAGAGGCCAGGAGCATGGTTCTGTCTGTGCCTTTTCTCTGATATGCAGTGTGCATCAGAGGCCTCTCTACAATAAAAAATTAAAATAATAAAATAAAATAAAATAAAATAAAATAAAATAAAATAAAATAAAATAAAATAAAATAAAAGGATTGTAGATGCCTGCTATAAATTTGAGACCAGTTTACCACATGTGGTCCTTTTGGGCCAGTATATTCTTCTCAGGGTCAACAAAACTGGTCCCTAATTTTCTGTCTACATTGTCTCTATTTGCTATCTTTAATGAAATTTAGATATGTGGTCATTATTAGTCACCAGAAATTGTCTATCAGATAGAGCAGGCAGTATCTGGCCTGCTACCATATTTTGCTGGATCTGTGAATTAACAGTGGTTTTCACATATTCTTAAATGATTGAAAAAATCAAATGAAGAGTATTCATGACATGTGAAAGTTATATAAAAATTCAAATTTTAGTGTTGATAAATAGTTTTATTGGTACATAGCTGCTCCAATTTATATGTGTATTGTCTTTTGCAGCTTTTGCCCTAAAATGGCAGAGTTGAGTAGTTACATGTGAAACCATATGGCCAACAAAGCCTAAAATATTATCAGACACTTTACTGAAAAATATTTTTTCATTCCAGAGGTACATGATTAAGAGTTGTGTAGTAGAATTAGATTGTGTTATCTTTATGTTAATAGACTTTTCTTCTCTTGGTAGCAAACTACAGTTTCTATGTTTTGGAGCAGAATCACAATTGACCTCTCTTTGCCTCTGTGGAAAATAAACATATTAACTCTTCAAAATCATGACTCTATGTGGTTATCCTGTTGAAGTGCAGAACTACTCTATCAATTTTGTTCATTTAGATTAGCAATCAGCCCAAATTATAACTGAATTGATTAGAGTTACTTTTTCAGTTGCCCGAAATGTCAGGATAAATTTAGCGTAATACTGCTTATGGGCACATGAACTTACAGGATGGGAACAGTTTTTTTCTTTTGATGTACATATGAAATTTATTGAGTTAAGCACAAATCCAAACTTAGAGGAAGTGTAGCAGCCTGTATAATCAATCCTCTAGAGTTAATGGGTCGGAGTGTTTGAAAGACTTCGCTTTGAGACAAGTAGTCTAATGGCATTCCATGATCTGTCCAACTTTGCCACTTAAAGTGAGGTGATGGCTAGATACAGTACATCCTGATAATTTTAGTTTCTTTCAATTAAATGTCTTGAGGTTTCAGGATGTCGCTGTTAATATTTGTGAACCGATGAGTTTTTGTGTAGCATTTTAAGGTAGTGAGATGTACTAGCCTCTAATTATAGATGGGCCATAGATTATTAAGTATAATACTGTACTTTCACTGATCAACTTGGCATACTTAACACTAATAGCTAAAGAATCTTCATATTTGTAGGAAGCAAGGTCTAAGTAAAAGATTGGTAACTGTGAAACTTTATCTAGGAACAAATAAAGTTACCTAGGAATGTTACAGAGCAAAACAGTGGGTTCTTGAGACTGGCAAAACACTTCCAAAGTCTCACTTTCTCGAACCTGAGGGGTCAGTCTTCCACGGGCAATTAGGATCCCGGACGAGCCCCCAAAACTGTTACTGAGCAACAGAAAGGGTCCGTTATTGTCCGCCGCCTTATGGAAAGATGTCTCTCAAAACCAGAGATTTGTGAAAAGGAAAGGAAATTTTTATTTAATACTATACAGAGTGAAAGTAGTGACTTAACATCTTCATTAAAGTATCAAAGTCCTTTAGGATACCCACAGACACCCACAGTGCTTCCTATCTCCCTCTGCCCTAAGTCAGGGTACCATAATTTCAAGGAAGAGAAGCAAGCACACGTCCGGGATCCAGGCTCTTGACACCGTCAGCTGTGTCGTCGTCCAGGCAGGATCTCTGGTTAATCTGAAGCCATGTGGCACCTTCTCATGGCCCACTGGCAAGAGTTCTTTCACCCTTCTTCCAGGCAGTCTCTCTTGCTCCCAGGCCACACAGCCGAAGGGAGCACCTCAAAGCCGCGTGGTCCCTCCTCTACCAAAGCTGTGGGGAAGGGTCCCCACTGTGGCAAAGCCTCGTGGCTCTCCCTCTTCACCAAAGCTGCAGGGGTCTGCACTCTCGTGAAACCACGTGGAATCTCTCCCTCTGGCAAAGCTGCGAGAGGGTCTCCACTCGGGCAAAGCCTAGTGGCAATTCTCTGCTAAAGCCACATGGTGATTTTCCCCCATGGAGCTGCGGATCCTGCTCTCTGGTGAAACCGAATGGATCCCCCTCAAATGGCTGCCACACCTGGGTTTAAATCCCCACACCAATCCTCCTCTGCAGCCCTATTTCCGACTCCTCCTACAATCGGTTACACCTGCCAGCATTCCTGTATGTTTCCAAGGTTATTGGGATGCCATCAAGAGTCTGGGCAGGTGTGTCCCATTTTCTGGAGCCAATCTTCTCCAAGCTCCCACACACGTGCTTTAACTTAGGGTTCCTCCCCCAGTCACGTCCTTGGGGAAGTCCTTTCCATCCCCCCTGGCTCAGAGCATGGCCACAGCTGTTTAACATATCTATAAACCAGTTAAAGGTTATAGATATGTTAAATGACCATTCTGGGGGTTATCTGCAAAACCATTGCCCCTTCCCCCAACTCATACCTGTGGGGGAGGGGGTGAGGACATCTTATATGTCCCTCTAATATTCCCTGGACACCGTGAATTCTGGGCCCCATTCCAACTCCCTTTTGGGGCCCCCCTCTTGGCTGCACCCTGTTACAGGAACAAATAAAGTAAAAACTAAATGATAATGCTGCTTCTCTTACATTGTGTACTGTGCATAATAGCACCATTGTCATGCAGTTGCTGCTGCCCAGCATTGATCCTGACATTTCCTAAGTTAGGAAATGGGGCTTTGCCTTTTCCTAACTTAGGAAACGTTTCTTTCCAAGGCCTTCCCACACAACTTTCCTGTATAAATTTATTACAACTCCATCACCTGAAAAGAGAGATTTGCCTTCTGGTTTAAAGTTTTCTCAGAATGGGGCTTTGCTAAGTTAATAGGGATAAAATAGTAGCAACCAGAAGAGATTCTCATGGACTCCCATTTTATCTACCCAGCTGTCATCATCAGTACCCACCCATCCTGTCCGATGACCTTAAAGAGCCATCTCTCCTGCCTTCTGTGGCCATTCCTTTCAGTTCCCTATATCCCTACCCCTACTTAGGGACATTTTTTCAGCAGTTCTTCCCTCCTCTCTTTTGTATCATAAATTTCTTTGAATCTTCCTTTCAAAGTGAAAGACAACACCATTTATTTGTGATCCAAGAGTAGCTATTTGGGATGTACTGATTCAGGCAGAAGCTCAAATAGTGTTCCAATTAGAAGAAAAAAGCAATGAATATTTATGAAAAGGGGAAGAAGAACAATTACATCAATAGGAGGAAGGCATTTCTGTTGGTGCAGATAATACAGTGATGTTAATTCTAAATAAGCTTTTACATTTTCAGTTCAATAGCTGTCAGTTTGATAGTCATAATATCTGCTTTCCTGTTACCTTTGTGAACAGTTCTTTAGAGCACAAGGTTTCTTTAGGCCCAGTTCAAATATTATTTTGCCTATTTTTAACATTCCAAAGCTTTGAGGCATGACATGCCAGGCATTTTCTCTGAGATGGTACCTCTGGCTCCATTTTATTTATTTATCTATCTATCTATTTCCTTAATTATCTATTTATTTATTGTATCCTCATCTTTTATTGTATCCTCATCTGAGGACATTTTTTTTATTGCTTTACAGAGAGAGAGAGAGAGAGAGAGAGAGAGAGAGAGAGAGAGAGAGAGAGAGAATGAGAATGCTTGCAATGTAAGAGAAACATTGATCGGTTGTCTTCTTTATGCATCCCAACCAGGCATTGTACCTGCAACCTAGGTATGTGCCCTAATCAGAGATCGAAATTGTGACCTTTTGGCTATGGGACAATGCTCTAACCAACTGAGCCACATGGCCAGGTCCTTTGCCCATTTTTTAATTGGGTTGTTTGTCTTCCTGGAGTGGAGTCACATGAATTCTTTATATATTTTGGAAATCAAACCCTTGTCCAAGATATCATTAGCAAATATAGTTTCCCATACAGTTGGTTCCTTTTCATTTTTTTGGGGGGGGGTATTTTCTTTAGCCATGCAGAAGCTTTTTTAATTTGATGAGGTCCCATTTGTTTATTCTTTCCTTTATGTCCCTTGCTCTCAAGGACATATTGGTGAAAATGTTTCTGCATGGGATATCTGAAATTTCCCTGCATATGTTCTCCTCTAGGATCTTTATGGTGTCATGACTTACATTTAAGTCTTTTATTTATCTTGAGTTTATTTATCTGTACAGTGTCAGTTGGTGGTCAAGTTTCATTTTTTTGCATGTAGCTGTCCAGATCCCCCAATACCATAAGTTGAAGAGGCTAATTTTACTCCATGTTATGTTTCTGCACCCTTTGTCAAATATTAATTGACCACAGAGACATGGGTTTATTTCTGGGATCTTTATTCTGTTCCATTGATCTATTCTGTGTCTGTTCTTATGCCAGTACCATATTGTTTTGATTACAGTAACCTTGTTATATGGTTTTTATCAGGTATTGTGATCCTTCCTACTTTGTTCTTCTCTCTCAAAATTGCTATTCAGGATCATTATGGTTCCATATACATTTTTCAAATGTTGGTTCTACATCTATGAAATATGTCATTGGTACTTTAATAGGGATTGCATTGAATCTGTAATTGTTTTGGGTAATATGGACATTTTGATGATGTTCACTCTTCCAATCCATGATTGTGGTCTATGTTTCCATCTATTTGTGTCTTCCTTAATTTCTTCCTTCAGTGTTGGGTTGTCTTATGAATTTAGGTCTTCTACCTCCTTGGTTAAGTTTAGTCCTAGGTACTTTATTTTTCTCATTGCTGTAGCAAATGCTATTTATCTCTTGATTTCTAGTTTTGATATTTTGTTGTTGGTACCTTCAATTTCTTCAATTTCTTCAACAAAAATGCCTTCATTTTCTGAATATTGACTTTGTATCCTACTGTTTTGACAAATTCACTTATTCAAGCAGCTTTTTTGGTGGAGTTTATAGGCTTTTCATGTACACTCTCATGTCATCTGCAAACAATGACAGTTTTGCTTCCTCTTTCCAATTTGGATGCCTTTTATTTCTTTTTCTTGCCTGATCGCTATGGCTAGAACTTTCAATACTATGTTGAATAGAAGAGGTTAAGGTGGACACCCTTATCTTGTTCCTGATCTTAGTAAGAATGGTTTTACTTTTTGCCCCTTGAGTATGATGTTGGCTATAGGTTTGTCATATAAGGCCTTTATTATATTGAGGTATGCTCCCTCTACTTCTGCTTTGCTGAGGGTTTTTTTTTTTTATCATAAATGGATGTTTTACTTTATCAAATGCTTTTTCAGCATCTATTGATGTGATTTTGTTGGTTTAGTCTTTCATATTATGTAATTTATTACATTTATTGATTTGCATATATTGTACCATCCTTGCATCCCTAGGATAAAATCACTTGATCATGGTTTATGATCTTTTGAATGTATTACTGGATCTGGTTTGCCAATATTTTGTTGGGGATTTTAGCTTGTATGTTCATCAGTAATACTGGCATGTAGTTTCTTTCTTTGTTGTGTCATTATCTGGTTTTGGGATCAGAATAATGCTTGCTTCATAAAATGAGTTTAGGAGTCTTCCATCTTCTTGGGTTATTTGGAAAAGTTTGAGAAGAATCAGGGTCAACTCTTCCTTAAATGTTTTTGTAATATTCTCCTGTGAGACCATCTAGTCTAGGGCTTTTGTGTTATTGGGAATTTTTTTTATTACTCCTTGTTTCACTAGCTGTTATCAGTCTGTTCAAGCTTTCTGCTTCTTATTCATTCAGGTTTGGAAGATTAATTTTTTCTAGAAATTTGTCCACTTCACTAGGTTTTCACATTTTTTGATTAGTTATTTCTAATCAAATTTTTCATAGTTATTTTTAACAATCCTTTGCATTTCTGTGATCAGTTGTAATTTCTCCTCTTTCATTTCTGATTTTATTTGGTCCTCTCTCTTTTTTTCTTGATGAGTCTGGTTAAATGATTGTCAACTATATTTATCTTTTCAAAGAACCAGCTCCTGGGTTTATTGATCCTTTGAATTGTTTTTTAATCTCTATGCCATTCAATTCTGATCTGATCTTGGTTATTTCCTTCCTTCTTCTTGCTCTTGGCTTTGTTTGTTGTTGTTCCTCTAGTTCTTGTAGATGTTGGGGTAGGTGGTTTATTTGAAATGTTTCAATCTTTTTTAGGTAGGCCTGTATTGCTATGAACTTCCCTTTCAGGACTGCCTTCACTGTGTCTCATAGGTTTTGAATTGTTGTGTGTTCATTTTCATTTATTTCCAGGAACTCTGATTTCTTCCTTGATATCATTATTAACCTATTCATTGTTTAATAGCATGCTATTCAACCTCCATGAATTTGAATGTTTTTGAGTTTTTCTTTGAGTTTGGTTTCTAATTTAAAGCTCTTGTAATCCAAGAAAATGCTTGATATGATTTCAGAATTCTTGAATGTGTTGAGGCTTGTTTTGTGTGCTATCATGTGGTGTGTCTTTGAAAATGTCCCATGTGCATTTGTAAAGAATGTATATTTTGCTTCATTGGGATGAAAGGTTCTATATATATCAGTTAAGTCCATTTGATCTAGTGCATAGTTCAGTGCCAAAATATCCTGTTGATATTTTGTCTAGAAGATCTATCCATTGTTGACAGTGGGGTGTAAAATCACCCACTATGAGTGTGTTGCTATGTATATCTTTTTTGAAGTCCTCCTAGATTTTCATTATATATTTGGGTTCTCCTATGTTGGGTGCATATGTGTTTACAATATATAGATTGTATAGAATCAATGTGTAGGTTATATAGAAACAATGTATAGAATCCTGGTGGATTCTTCCTTTGAGTATTATGAAATGACTTTCTGTGTCACTTTTTATGGCCTATGTTTTGAAGTCTGTTTTGTCTGATTTATATTACTACCCCAGCTTTTTTTCCTGTCCATTTACTTAGAATATTTTTTTCCAACCAACTCTTTACTCCTCTTCTGTGTAGGTCTTTTTTTTCTGAGGAGGGTCTCCTGTAGACAGCATATATATGGGTCATGTTTTCTTATCCTTTCAGCTACCCTTTGTATTTTGATTGGAGCATTTAATCTATTTAATCTATTATTGAAAGGCATTTATTAATTGCCATTTTTCCTTTTGTTCCTGTGTCCCTCCCTCTCTCACTCCACACTCTCATATTCTTAAAGCAGGTTTGGTGGAGGTGTATTCCTTTCATCTTTTTTTGTGTGGGAAACTCTATTTCATCTTCCTTTTTAAATGACAACCTTGTCAATTAGAGTAGTCTTGGTTTCAGGCCTTTGCTTTTCATTACTTGGAATATTTCTTGCTGTTCTTTTCTGGATTGTAGTGTTTCTGTTGTGAAAGTAGCTGCTAGCCTCATTGGAGCTCCCTTGTATGTTACTACCTCTTTCTGCCTTGCTGCTTTTAAGATTCTCTCTTTGGCCCTGGCTGGTGTCACTCATTGTATTGAGTGCCAACTTGTGAACCAAAGGGTTGTCAGTTCAATTCCTAGTTTAGGGCACATGCCTGGGTTGCAGGCCAGGTCCCCAGTAGAGGGTGTGCAAGAAGCAACCACAGACTGATGCTTCTCTCCCTATCTTTCTCCCGCTTCTCCTCTTTTGAAAAATAAATAAATAAAATCTTTATTATAAAGGTTCTCTCTTTGTCTTTAAAATATGCCATTTTAATTATGAAGTTTCTTGGATTGGGCCTCTTTTGGTTCATCTTGTTTGGGACCCTATGTACTTTCCAAACTTGCATGGCTTTTCCCCTTTCCAGGTTAGGGAAATTTTGTGTCATTATTTTTTCAAAAAGTTTTTCTATCCCTTGCTCCTTTTCTTCTCCTTCTGGTATTTCTATGATGTGAATGCTGTTACATTTCATGTTGTTCTAAAGTTTCATTAAGCTAATATTATACTTTTTGAGTCTTTTTTCATGCTGCTGCTCTACCTGGATATTTCCCTTTACCTTGTCTTCCTGCACACTAATTCTGTCCTCTGCTTCATTCAGCCTGCTGGTAATTCCTTCTAGTGCATTTTTTTATTTCAGATATTGCATTCTTCATTTCTTTCTGGTTTTTATAAGTATTTTTATTGATTATGCTCTTACAGTTTTCCCAATTTTCCCCTTTATCCCCATCCACCCTGCAACCCCCAAAACCTCTAGCATCCCCCCACTTAGTTCATGTCCATGGGTTGCACATATAATTTCTTTGAGTTCTGTTTCCTATACCATTTTTTATCTCTCCCCTGTCTATTTTATACCTACTAACTATGCTTTTTCTTCCCTGTACCATTTGTCCCCATCCCTCCCTTCCCCCTCCCCACTGAAATCCCTCCATGTGATGTCCATTTCTCTGATTCTGTTCCTCTTCTAGTTGTTTGCTTAGTTTTTGTTTTCCTTTTCTTTTAGGTTCATTTATTGATAGTTGTGAGTTTGTTGTCCATTTATTGTTCATATATTTGAGCTTCTTTTTCTTAGATAAATCCCTTTAACATTTCATATAATAAGGGCTTGATGATGATGAACTTCTTTAACTTGACTTTATCTGGGAAGCACTTTATCTGCCCTTCCATTCTAAATTATAGCTTTACTGGATAGAGTAATCTTGGTTGTGGTCCTTGCCTTTCATGACTTTGAGTACTTCTTTCTAGCCCCTTCTTGCCTGCAAAGTTTGTTTTTGAGAAATCAGTTGGTAGTCTAATAGGAACTCCATTGTAGGTAACTGTCTTCATTACTCTTGCTGTTTTTAGGATTCTCTCTTTATCTTTAATCTTAGGTAACTTAATGATGATGTGCCTTAATGTGTTCCTCTTTGTGTCTAACTTCTTTGGGACTCTCTGGGCTTCCTGGACTTCCTGGAAGTCTATTTCCATCACCAGATTGGGAAAGTTTCCCTTCATTATTTGTTCAAATAAGTTTTCGATTTCTTGCTGTTCTTCTCTTTCTGGCACCCCTATAATACAGATACTGGAACATTTCAGGCTGTCCCAGAGGTCCATAAGTATCTCTTCACTTTTTTGAATTCTTCTTTCTTCATTCTGTTCTGATTGGATATTTATTTTTCCCTTTTGTTCCAAATTGTTGCTTTGAGTCCTGGTTTCCTTCCTGTCACTGTTGGTTCCCTGAATGTTTTGCTTTGTTTCATTTTGGGTATCTTCTATTTGTTTTTTTCATTTTTCTACCAAGCTCAATAAGTTCTGTCAGCATTTTGATTACCAGAGCTTTAAATTCTCCTTCAAATAGGTTGACTATCACTTAGCTCTCTTTCTAAAGTTTTGATCTGTTCTTTCATTTGGACCATATTTCTTTGTCTTAGTGCACCTGTTAAGTTGTCAGGGGGTGGAGCCTTAGGTATTCACCAGAGCAGGGCAACCATCTTTGCTGCACTGCAGTGCTGCCTGTGGGGGGAGAGGCCAGAGAGGGAACAATGCAGCTCACCTGCTCAGCTCTAGTCCACTTTTCAATGAACTCTCATGTGAGACTGGAAGTTTCTCCCACAGCAGCAACCACCATAATCCACAGTCAACTCTGAGTCTCAGTTTTGCTTTCAGCCAGCCCCACCTGTGCAGTCTACCACCTTGCCTCGGTTTTTCTGAGCTGGCCCCACCCTTGCAGTCTGAGATCACTGCACGTTCTTACCAGTCTGGTTGTTCTGGTTGATCGTTTCTTTAATTCCTTGGTTGTCAAAGTTCCATGCAGTTTGATTTTCAGGCACTTCTGGTTGTTTATTGATTTTAGATTGGTTGTTATCCTCCTTTTGGTTGTGCAGGGAAGCAAAGGGTTTCTACCTATGCCTCCATCTTGACTGTAATATCTGGTTCTTGTTTAGTTTCTATTTCTAATATCTGGTTCTTGTTTAGTTTCTATTTCATGCTGTTGTAGTTCCCACTCAGTTTCTTGTATTTGTCACTGAGTTCCTTGAACAACATTATAACCACTTTCTAAAAAATTCTATGTCTGATAGGTTCCATGCCTCAATTTCATTTATCTCTTTTTCTAGTGACTCTTCCTTTCTTTTCATTTAGGAGTTCTTTCTTTATGCCTCCATTTCAGGAGACTCTTTTTGTTTGTTTCTGCATCTCAGGATACTCTCTTACTTTGCCTGCCTATCTTCATGGAGTCGACTTCTGTGGTAGGAATTCTGTGGGATGCAGTCTCTGTGATCTGCTTGGCTGGATGCTCTAAGGTTGCCCTTTCTTCAGTTTGTGTGGGCACTCTTGTTGTAATTAGGCTTTGCTTGTTTGTGGCTTCTCTGTTGGTGTGTTCTCCCCTCTAGCTGGCTACAGGTAGTCACGAATCCCACCTTGACTTGCATGCTGTTGTACTGGTGTTGTTTAAAAAGTAGTATTACAAGAAAACCAAACCCCAACCAGCAAAAGAAATTCCCCCCACCACATTACTAATAGTAACTCTTATTGAGCAAAGATTAATGAAATTGAAGAGAGATTAAGACAATTATAAGACACAAAAAAGGGAATGAGATTACTAAATGAAGATAAAATGTTTTTGAACGGGAAGAGGGAGAAGAATTAATAAGGGCAGGTATACAACTGATGCAAAGAAAGAGAAAGAACAAAATTTAAAATGTAAGTAAAACATGGTAGGGTAATAGCCAAAATAAAGTAAGAAAAGGGAATAGTATGCTATGAGGTTTGAAGTTAAATTAGAAAGGTATTGGACCAACCAGAATGATATTGCAGAAATACCACAGTGTGGTCAATAACAATAGCTGAGTGAAGGTTAGTAAAGGTGGAAAGGGAACAAGAATATTATAGAAAACAGAAAAGTGAATATGAGATATCTAAGTAAGACAAATGATTTTGAGAGAATGGGGGAGGAAAACTAATAAAAGAAGTAAAGCCCAGGCTAAGAGAGGGAAAAAATTAAAATTCTTCATTCAACTGATCAAGGGCAGGCAGAGATCATCCTATGGGATTTAAAGTAGAAACAAATAGTGTACAAATAGGATTGCCATGGAGAAGAACAGAAATAACCATAATATCCTTACCCAACTAGCCACAGTTTATAAAGGTAGAAAGGAAGTAAGATTATTATAAGAGGGGAAAAAGAATGTGAGCTGTCTAAAGGAATGAAAAGTGCTTAAGTGAAATTAGATGGAGGAGATTAATAAGAGAAATGAATAGGAACATGACATACTGTGAGGGAAAATAAAGTTTACAACAACAGTAAGAAAGGTCAGGAAGATGGCAAAATGGAGTAAGACTAGATAAGGGTGCTATGTGGAATTTGAAATAACAATAATATGACAAAATATATAATCTGAATAAAAAGGATAAAAAAAGACCAAGAGTAGTGAGTTAGCTGGAATATGAGTGAAATGAAAGAAGAAATACTAAAATGCTATGTCAAAGAACAAAAGAAGAAAGAGAAAAAAACATGTAAGTTCTGAGGAAGAGCAAGGTGAAATTCATCTCAACTGTTAATGTTTGCATTTTGACTTCTTTCTGGATTTCTCACTGGTTTTCTTTTTTCTTTTTTTTTTTAATTTGTATTTAGAGAGAGAGGAAGAGAAGGAGAGAAACACCAATGTGTGGTTGCCTCTTGTGTGCCCCCAAGTGGGTACTTGGCCTGCCACCCAGGCTTGTGCCCTAACTGGGAATCGAACCAGCAACACTTTGGTTCGCAGCCCACGCTCAATCCACAGAGCTATACCAGCCAGGGTGTCTCTGGTT
Source organism: Anoura caudifer (assembly GCA_004027475.1). NCBI lineage: Eukaryota > Metazoa > Chordata > Mammalia > Chiroptera > Phyllostomidae > Anoura > Anoura caudifer. Next base: position 55,955 of record PVKU01007448.1, read on the forward strand.
TTCTATCAGCTCAATGTCCCAGAGTGGGTCCTCCAGCTTCTGACAACACCATCTGTATCCCCTTCCCCTGCCTCTGGATGTAGCTTCTGTTGTGATCAAGAGGATGAAGTCTTTGTGTCTTCCCTGAGATCAACTGTTCAGTCTTCTGGGGAAATTGTGGGTGTGTTCCCCTGCCCTTATACCTCCTGTCTTAGTGTGTCCCTGTTTATTATCAATAATCTATAGTTTCTGATTAAATAGTTGTTCCATGGGGGATGGGGGCACTCTGTGTAAGAGTGTCAGTTCTCTTCTGCATGGTATAGATTGCAGCTCTTTGTGCGAGCTAAGCTTGGCAGTGCCCTGAATACTCCTTTTTGTACCCTTTCTTAACTTCCTGCTTTGATGCCCTCAGTGAAATAGGGCCTTAGGACCCAGTGTACTTTTTCTCCCTGTGGGGAGTTCAAAATGGACTTCATTCGGCATTTATCTTACTGTCTTTCTCCTGTAGAATGCCCCCTGCATATTGTTAAGTCTCCCCATTTGGTTTTGCAGATGTTCCCACACCTGCTATAGGTGGAGGCTGGGCTCTCTTCCATTCCTGGAAGTTCCACCAAGGAAATGGAACTGTCTGGCCTCAATTAATCTCAGGTACACAGTTCTCAGCCCACCCCTCACAGCATGCTGTGGCCTGCTCTCTCCACTCTGTGCTATGGCTCCAGGCTGGGGCCAAGAAACCACTTCATTTTGCACCCCTTTTATCAAACACCCAGGTGTACTAAGTGGGAGCAGATTGTACCCACAATTCTCTTAGCCTATCAGCTGCACATTGTGGGGTTCTGCCCAGCACACCTCAGTTCCCCTTTTGAAAAATGTCTCTCTGGGAGCTCCCACCATAGCACCACGCTACTGCCTGGCTTTCCATACACTCCGACACTCTGATAAGTGAAGAGTCCATCTCAGTCATGGCCAGTCATGGCTCTCCTCTTCACTCAGCCAGGTGTAGCCAGAATCCCCCACCTCTCTGGTACTGCCCCAGTTGGTGTCCACTGCCATAGCCAGGGTGTGCACCAACTGTGAGCATGTGAGCTGCCTGTTTCTCCCTGGTGACTCTGCATATTCAAGTCGCTACTAGCCACTGGTTCTGTGGATTCCTTGCCCTGGGAGGGGAGGGAGCCACTAGGCTGCTATCTCTGACCAGGCTCTCCTCAGATGCTGTCCCCATGGCATCTGTGGTTTCTGGTGCCATGCCTGGAGACTTTCCATGTCCACCTATAAAGCCTCCTCATTGCCCATTTTGAAGTGTCTTCTGTACCCTTTGGCTTCCAAACTTCATATCAGCCAAGATTCTGTTGATTCTTCATTTTGTTTTTCAGAAGATCAGCTAAGTGTCTGAGTTGGGTGCACTAGCAAGTAGGCCAGACTCCCACCTACTTCAGTGCCATCTTCCTCTCTTTGGGTCTCTTGATAAGTGTCTTGGCACTCCCGATAGCAAGTGGGGAATTTCCCCAGGAACCTGTCTATGGGCAGCCCTGCTCTGCAGAAATGGCTGTTCCGATCACATGTGCAGCTGCCTTAGGTGTGTCTGCTTGCCAGATGTGTTATCTCTGATCATGTGTACAGATATCTTAGGTGTATCTCCTTGCCAGATGTGTCTAGTGTGACTTAGGTAGTTTCCCTCTTGAATCAAAGTGTCATGGCTGACTGTCAGCCATCTTGGTTGACATGAATGACTCTATTTTGTTTTATATACTTTATACTATCTTGACTGGACCAATGTCATTTTATTGGTCCTGCTCACCACACTCATTCACTCAGAAGTTAAGCTGGCCAACTAGCTCCAAGATAGAGTCTGCTTTTCAAAATGGAGTCAGCTTGGTCTTCACAGTCATTCTGTGGTCTCATCACACGTGTCATATCAGCAGAGAGCATTCTCAGGCTGATAATGCACCAACATTGCTACCAAAGTATTACTAGAATACTGATAACCATTACCCAGGAGAATATATATATATATAGTCTGTCCAGAAGGTATCCAGCCATGTAATATGAAAAATAGAGACATTATTGAAAAAAATACAAGATACAAGAAACATTCTACATAGGACAATGATGCCTCAGTCCCCTTCAAAGTATGCATGTTGGGATCTCACGTAGTTCCAATTGCCATCAGCTGCCTTGTTGTATTTTCCTGAATCTCATCAACAGTATGAAATTTTTTCCCTTTCAAAGGTGATTTTAGTTTTGGGAAAAGCCAGCAGTCAAAGGGCACTATATCGAGGCTGTAGTGGGGCTGAGTCACCTGGATTATTTTATATGCATGAGATATGATTATGCGTGGGTGCATTGTCATGAGGAAGCTGCCAATCACCAGTAGGCCTTAGCTGCAGCCTTCAAAATCATATGAATAGTTTCTGTGCAGGAATGTTCAAGCTTAACACAAAATTGATGCAGATTCGTTGTTCTCCTCTCTCAGTCATTTTGAATGTGATAGTCACACAGTATACATGCTCATTTGACAGGGTTTACTGCCCCCACTGACTAGTACAGTGAAGTCATCATTGGTCATGTGCACATTACAGTCCACTCTCCTTGGCTGCCAGTTTACATTGATGTTGCACAAACAATTCTCATTATATTAACAGTGGCTGGACTTTTTCCAAACGGACCTCATATATAATGTAACACTTCAATATTCAAAATTTCACAATCCTGATTCCCCTACTCCCCAAATATCTTACTAAATCATTCAGGGGGCAATGACAAAAATAAAAGACAGTATCTGTCTTTCTCATAGTAAATACATAATTTTAAAACCTGGAGTTTTAGTACTGAAACAGTGGTTTATTTTGTTCTTTAGGTTGATTCTAAGTTGATTTTATTGATTTTTTAAAATTAAATTATTGGGGTGACATTGGTTCATAAAATTATATAGTTTTCAAGTATACAATTCTATGACACATCATCTGTATTTTGCATTGTGTGTTTCTTTAGGTAAATTCCAAGTTTATGTATTCTTTTATCTATTGAAATTGATTATTTGCCCATCAGTAAATTAATGGATCAAAAAACTATGGTACATTTACACAGTAGAATTCTATGCAGCAGAAAGAAAGAAGGAGCTCCTACCCTTCGTGACAGTATGGATGCAACTGGAAAGCATTATGCTAAGTGAAATAAGCCAGGTGGTGAAAGACAAATACCATATGATCTCACCTTTACCAGGAACCTAATCAACAAAACGAACAAATAAGCAAAATATAACCAAAGACACTGAAATTGAGAACAGGGTGACAGTGACCAGAGGGGAGAGGGGAGGGGATAATGGGGAAAAAGGGTGAAGGGTTTACAGGAACAATTATAAAGGACACATGGACATTAACAATGGGGGGTGGAAACAGGAGAACAAGGTGGGAAAGGCTGGGGTAATGGGGAGGGATGGGGGAAAAGGCAGAAAACTGTCCTTGAACAACAATAAAAAAATGTTTAAAAAATAAAATAAATTAAAAAGAACAATTATAAAAATTTTAAAAACTTCCTGCTGGCTGTAAACTGGCCAAGACAGTTCTGCTGGTCTTCTTGGCTGCAGCAGGCTGAGGGGGGATTGGTTTAGTTTTTCTCACTTCCTGAGTCGCACTCTTCCCTGTTGCCCAGCTTGCAGCCCAGTTCCTCATTTTGATGCTGGCCCCTAGTGCCCTTCAGTGCCCAGCCTACACCTTCAGTCCAGCAGTTGCACTGTCCTTGAGGTGCACCAATTAGGGGCAACTCACTACCTTTTCACTCTTCACTGTCCAAGATGCTAGGGACTTTCAGAATCTCTTCAGGGTAATTCAATCCTCCCCCACACTGAGTTAAGCCTTTCTGGGGATTCCTGACTGCCTGAGCCCTGCAACTCTCCTCTGGGGAAGGCATCTCTGCCTTCCTCTTAGAGAGCTGGTTGGCCCTGCAGGGCAGGGGCATGGCCATGGCTGCCAGGACCAGATGTGGGCATGTGCCTCCTCTGCTGCTGCACCCAGGGCGCTGGGGTTGGGTGTAAGATGCCTCTGGGAGGTGGAGTCAGGTGCGCTCTGATCCCAAGCTACAGATGTGAGTGCTCAGCCTTCGCTGCTGCCCAGGATAGGCAGCAGCTGGGCCAAGGTTTCTGGTGCATATGGTCCCAGGGGCTTCAGGTGTGAGTGCTTGATCTCCACTGCTGCAGCAGGAGCACAGCTGCTGCAAGGGTGGGGAGGGGTGCAGGAGGCAGGGGCAGCTGCTGCAGGAGAATTCCCTAAACAGCTGCTGAGTGCCTCTTTTTTATTCCTTTTCTTTTTAAAAAAATTCCTCCTGTTCAAGCTTGCCACTCCAAACAAGCGCCTGGCTTCTCACACAGCCCAGTTCTGCAACCAGACTGGGGACTGACCAAGTCAGGATCCTGTACTGCCCAACTCTTCCCAGCCGGTGTCCACAGTCTCAGTGGGTGCACACCACCCCTGTGTGTTTGTCACTTCATCCTTATTCCCCCCTTCCTACCCCCCTGCACGACTTCAAGCATTCAGGTCCCTTCTGGTACTGCTCAAACCTTGTTTGGGAAGGGAAGGAACCGTTGACCTTGGCTCTCTTCCAAGAATCCTGTGGTGGACCTGGTGGGCACTGGGCCTGGGGCTACAACTGCCCTGGTCCCTGCACTGGTCCCAGGGGCCTTATTGTCCTGAAGCCCTCTCCTTACTGTCTGATTTTTCAATGTCTCCTACAATTTTTGCCCCCCAATCTTTATATATGTGGGATACTGTTGACTGTTCATTCTGTTCCTCAGAAGATCAGCTAGGTGTTTCACCCGTGCACAGGGGGAAGTAGACTCTGCTTCCACCTATCTCGCCACCATCTTACAGTTTGTAATCTAGTTTTTTTCTTATGAACACTCCTTTTAAAATTCTATTTTTATTGTACACACTATTACAAATGTCCCCAAAACCCCCGGCCTTTGCCCACATACACCCAGCCACTGCTCACCTCCCTCTGGCCATCACCTCACTCTTATCTGTGTCTGGGTTATTTACATATGTTCTTTGGCTAATTCCTTCACCTTCTTTCATCCAGTCCACCACTCCAACCTCCCCTCTGACAGCAGTCAGCCTGTTCCATGTGTCCATGCCTCTGTTTCTAGTTTGTTAATTAGATTTAACATGTAAGTGAGGTCATATAGTATTTTTCTCTCACTGACTAGCTTATTTCACTTAGCATAATAAGTAATCTCTCTACCCCTCCAGTTTTGGGGTTGCTGAAAGTTTGCTCTATAATGTAACACTTTCACTGCTACAAGTCCCCTTGTTTGGGGACTACTGCAGGTTCTATGAGGTTTAAGGGAGGCAGCTATGTGTTTGTGGGTTTGTTTTATGCATGGTAATGGTGGCTGCTAGATCACAGTTGCCTCTTACTTTTTGTCTCATTTCTGCCCTTGTCATTGGATTTAACTGTAGCATGTGCTGACCACACAAGAAGGAATGCCGATTCTACCCCTCTGCTTCTTAGGGCTGCAGAGTATGTTCACTGCAACCTGACTGTTCTCATACTACTGAGTTCACTGGGATTGCACTGAACTACAGGCTGCATCTTTTCTATCCCCCCTTCTTTTTTGTTCAATTAAGTATGCCCACCATTAGATGTTTTAATGCAAAAATATCTCAGATATGTTTGTGTTTTGAGCAGGGAATCCTTTGTTGAATTACAGCTGCCTAACTTGTTGTAACGTCAAGGGGAGTGACCTGGAGGACTTTTCACAGTATTATGCTACTGATGTCATTTCTTTGTCATTAATTTTTTGACAAATTTGATATAAAGCACCGTGGAGAAGACATTTTGGAGTGCGATTATTAGCCTTTTGGATTCAAGGATCTAGGTTTGTTTTGTTGGGGTTTTTTAAATTTGTTTGTGACGTTCTCATGAATTATTTGTTTGAATAGCCTTTCTGTTCCCTCCTGATATATCCATTACTTTTATATTGCTTTTCCTAATAAAGTCAGATAGTTCTTGTAGAGCTCTTTCATTTTGTTACTCTCAATTTTCTCTCTTCTTCCACACTATTCATTTTTATCTTCAATATCACTAATTCTCCCCTCCATCTAGTCTGCTCTGTCTCCTAAGCTAACTTGTCCATTCTTCATCTCATCTCATCTCAAGTTTTTTAGCTCCGTAATTTCTGTTTGATTCTTTTAATAATTTCAATCATTTTGGTGAAGTACTCATTTTGTTCATTGATTTTATTTGTGGGCTCATTAAATTGCTTTTCTGAGTTGTTTTGTATCTTGTTCAGATTTTTCAGAACTACACCTTAGAATTCTATGTCATTTAAAGTACAGTCTTCCATGTCTTTAAGTTTATTTTCTGAAGATTTAAAAATTTTCTTCCTGAAATCCCATACCGGATGGGTTATTTATCTGCCCAGGCCCTTGTGGGGATAAAATCCTTTTTAAAAAAGTATTTGAGCCCTGGCTAGTATGGCTCATTTGCTTGGAGCAATGTCCTATAAACTGAAAGGTCGAGGGTTCAATTCTCACAATTCTCACTCAGGGCATATGCCTGAGTAGTGGGTTCAGCCTCCAGTTGGAGTGCATATGAGAGGCAGCTGATCAAAATTCCTCTCTCAGATTGATGTTTTTCTCCTTCATTTCCCCTCTATCTAAAATCAATAAGCATGTCCTCAGGTGGGAATTAAAAAAACTGATTTGACTTCACTGTTTAAGGGTCAATATGTAGAGGTCTTTCTCTTGTTTTCCAATAGGTGGTGCTGAAGCACAAATTTTTGTTTTTTCTTACTTGCAGTACTGGGGCTCTGAGATCTCGGTGGGACAGCCTTAGCCATAGGAAATGGCCCACATTACAGGAGGAAGAGCTCATCCTTTAAACAAAAAAAAAAAAAATTTGTCCATATTGCCTGAGGAGGTGATGGTTTTTTGCCTCAGTCTTGTGGTGCCAGCACTGTGGTGGTAAGTTGCATGCTATGAGCCTCCTGATCTTTGTGTCCTGGCATTGCCTTCCTGTAGCTAGAAGCCACAGGCAGAACAGTTACAACTTAGTAGACCCAGCTGTGTCTACTAGCTTTCACTGCAGTGTATGGGAGAGGAGTGGGTGGGAAGAAATGAGTTTGTGTATCTGCAGCTCTGTATCGTCCAGTGGTTTTAGCCAGTTAGTACAGAACACATAGGCTGGAAAGTTTTTCTCTACCTCTTCATAATCTGCTGAGTGAGAATTTTACTGCTCGGTGGGCCTAAGGAGAAGAATGGCAGGAGCAAGTTCTTGTATCTGAGAATTTTTTTAATTACATTTTATTGATTATGCTATTACAGTTGTCCCATTTCTCCCCCATCATTCCCCTCCACCCTGCACATCCCCTCTCACCCACATTCCCCCCTTTAGTGCATGTCCATGCGTCATAAGTTATTTAGCTTCTACTTTCTCCACACTATTCTTGCCCTCCCCCTGTCTATTTTCTACCCACCATCTATGCTACTTATTCTCTGTACCTTTTCCCCCTCTCTCTTCCTCCCACTCCCCCGTTGCTAACTCTCCATGTGATCTCCACTTCTGTATTTCTGCTCCTGTTCTAGTGTTTGCTTAGTTTGCTTTTGTTTTAGGTATGGTTGTTAATATCTGTGAGTTTGCTATCTTTTTACTGTCCTATTTTTTATCTTCTTTTTCTTAGATAAATCCCTTTTACATTTCATATAATAAGGGCTTGGTGATGATGAAGTCCTTTAACTTGACCTTACCTGAGAAGCACTTTATCTTCCCTTCCATTCTAAATGACAGCTTTACTGGACACAGCAATCTTGGATGTAGGTCCTTGCCTTTCATGATTTGGAATACTTCTTTCCAGCCCCTTCTTGCCTGTAAGAAATCAGCTGACAGTCTGATGGGACCTCCTTTGTAGGTGACTGTGCCCTTATCCCTTGCTGCTTCTAGAATTCTCTCCTTCATTTTAATCTTGGCTAATGTCATTATGATGTGCCTTGGTGTGTTCCTCCTTGGGTCCAACTTCTTTGGGACTCTCTGAGCTTCCTGGACTTCCTATTCCCTATTCCCTTTGCCAGATTGGGAAAGTTCTCCTTTATTATTTGTTCAAATAAGTTTTCCACTTGTTGCTCTTCCTCTTCCCCTTCTGGTACCCCTATAATTTGGATGTTGGGATGTTTAAAGATGTCCTGGAGGATCCTAAGCCTCTCCTCATTTTTTTTTTTTTTTTTTTTGAATTCTTGTTTCTTCATTCTTTTCTTTTGGTTGTTTCTTTCTTCCTTGTGGTCCACTCCATTGATTTGAGTCCCAGTTTTCCTCCCATCACTACTGGTTCCCTGTGCATTTTTCTTCATTTCACTTATTGTAGCCTTCATTTGTTCATCTAATTTGCGACCAATATCAACCAATTCTGTGAGCTTCCTAATCATCAGTGCTTTCAACTGTGCATCTGATAGATGCTATCTTTTGGTCGCTTAGATGAATTAGCTCTGGGGCTTTGATCTATTCTCCCGTTTCAGCCATTTTTGGTTTTGGGTTTTTTGGGTTTTTTTTGTTTGTTTGTTTAGTCACGGCTGTTATGTAGTGAGGGGTGAGCCTTAGGTGTTCACAAGGGCGGGGCAACCCAGTCGCTGGGTTGTGATGCTGAATGTGGGGGTGGGGTCCGAGAAGGAACAATGGTGCTTGCTCCGCTCTCTCTCAGATTCCAGTCCCTTCCACCACTTTCCCCAAGCAAATCAAGCCCTTCTGGTGTTGACCTCCACGTGGGTGGGCCTGCACATGCTTCAGGACCCCCTGGGTCTCCCCAGCAAACTCTCCTGTGAGGCTGGGACTCCCTCTGGGCACTTCAACCCCCACAAGTGTTTTCAATCGGTGCCTTTAGGCTTCACTTCCCGGCACTGAGGCCCTGCGTCACGCAGTCTGTCTTGCTGCCCGTTTTCACCTGGTTTATCTGTGCACAATTGTGTGTCTGTGGTCAGCCATCTTGTGGACCCCGCTTGGTCTGCTCGTTGACTCCCTGCACTCAGCAACTGCCACCTAGGGTGTGCCAACCGCCGCCTAGGCGCCTGGGACCAACAGCCACCACCTTCTCCCACCTCGACCCCTCTCTGCAGGCTGCCAACTCCACCCCTCTTACCAGTCTGGGTGAATCGTTGTCGGACTTCTGTACAATTCAATTTTCTATCTGTTATGGTTGGGGGTTTTTTGTTCTATATTTTTGTTGTCCTTAATCTTGGTTTTGAGAGGAGGCACAGTGTGTCCACCTATGCCTCCATCTTGGCTGGAAGTCTTGTATCTGAGAATTTTTTGTTTAGTGATTGCAATTTGTGGAACACTGCTACTTGTTGCATCCCTTCTCTTCCCCTTACATCAAGCTCAGCCTCATTGTGTGCTGGCCACCAAGGCCCAATTGCTGTACTTGCCCCTCCACTTTGCACAATGAGGGTTTCATCTTTTGGAGCTATGATGAGTACAGAATTGCATCTGTGGTTCCTGTTCCTGTTCCTTACCCATCTTGTATTTTCTATTCTCACGATATGCCAACCTTCAGATGTCTCAATGAATGGATCTCTCAGCTGTTTGTATGTTGAGCAGAGAATCCTTTGTGAAATTAAAGCTATCTCACATGTTCTGACTTCAAGGGGAGAGACCTGGAGGTCCTCTCATGCAGCCATGCTGCTGAAATCACTAATTATGTAGTTTTTGACACATGTCTTAAATGAATTTAATATTATATGTTTAAAAAATTAAGTTTACATCTTATATTTTATTTACATTTATATATAATTTTATAGATATCAGTATATATGCATAACCATAGACACAGACATCAGTGTGGTGATGGCCAGAGGAAGGGGGTCAGGGGCTGGGTAAAGGCAGGCAAAGGAGAGTGGGGAAAGGGGGACATCTGTAATAGTGTCAACAATAAAAATAAAGAAAAGAGAAAAATTTTCAAGACAAACAATATTAAACAAGAGAAAAATAATGAGAAGAGAAGATTAAATAATTAACAGCATATTTGTGTATATGAACATTTAAATAATACATTTTTCTTTAAAACCTATGAGAATTTTTAAATTCTCATGAGGTACTTAATATCAAAAGTAAACTGTATTTGAAAAGGCAGATATCATGCACTATGTTAACCAAAATGCAGAGAGAACTGTTACAAGAAATCTATCTATCCATCTGAATTTTAAAAACATACATTGAAGTAATTTTTGACTTACAGCAGAAATAAAAATAAATGTTACAACATATAAAAACAAATAACTTTCAGAGGCTATTTTAAAATCTTAGTGGTGTTTTGACAAAACAAGAAAAAAATAAGTGAACTTAATTTCAACATAAGAAGCTTTGAAAGGAAAACAAAACAAATTTAAAGAACCTGGATGAGGAAATAAATATAAAACATAAGTTTGCAAAATAGAAAAAAAATTAAACTAAATGAATGGGCAAAACCCAGCAAGGCTTGTTGTCTGATCAAGAATTAAAATAGAAAAATATTTGACTTCTTACAAATGGAAAATATAAAGAATAAAAATGAGACATGAATGTGGAGGATATTATTTAATTATAAAGGAGAACAGTATAACCCTGGATTAGAATAAAACTAAAAACCTAGAAAAAGTATGCTTTTCTAGGAAACTATGTTTCTTATTAAAAAGTGTTTAAAGACTGTGCCGACTGGTGTGACTCAGTAAATTAAGTGCTGGCCTGCAAATCAAAGTGTCGTGGATTCAATTCCCAGGCAGGGTGTATGCCTGGTTTGCAGGCCAGGTCCCAGTGCAGGGCGCATGAGAGGCAACCACACATTGATGTTTCTCTCCCTCCTTTCTCCCTTCCTTCCCCTCTATCTAAAAATAAATAAATGAAAATCTTTTTTAAAAATTTTAAAATATTTTTTAAAAATGTTTGAAGATTAAGAAACACCTTTGAGTCACCAAAACTGCAGGTCACCATTTCTTGGTGGGTTTGAACCAGCACTTTTTTTTTGTTTTGAAATTTTATTCTATGTTGTGTTTAAATATCAGTAAAGAATATATGTAAATGGTATTAGATTTTTAGTTTATAATTTGTACACAGGAAGTTTACTGTTTTTCAGCCTAACATTTTTTAGAAGTATGTATGTGTGAGTGTATGTGTGTACTGAGGTATATGAATATACATTTATTTATCACTGAGAGACATCCAATGATTTTTTAAATTTAAGGTAAAGTCCAAAGAATTATGTGGAAATAAACAAAGGCAGCCCAAATAAGAACAAGTAGACTATTAATTCAGAAATTGCTAGAGCATGAGAGTCAGCCACTTGTTTTAGGCAGAGAAGTGAGAGGGCATCACTGCTCTGACTGGAGGTTGTTTATATGGTGACAATAGAGTTGGCTGAGTAGCAGGCATTCTATGTGACTGCTTAGGGGCATATATTTTTTTTTCTGATTGGTCCTGAGTTGGAAGTGAGGGCAAAAGTTAGGGAATCTACAGTCATTGACCAAGCTGATTGCTGCAGAGGTTCCTGATTTGGCTTTCTGGGCTCTTTCCTGTAGACAGTCAAACCCTTCTGAGCTTGTCACTAACAAATGTATGTATGCAGACTTGGAAGTGAATTGAGTAGTAACACCACTTAATGGTGGAGTCAGTGAGTTTCTGACCTGATCACTTGATTTGAGGTGATATTCACTACTTTATTTCTTGATTTATTTCTCTCTTTTTTATTGAAGTTCAATTCATATAACATAAAAGTAACCATTTTAAAGTGAACAATGTAGTGGCATTTAGTACATTCACAGTGCTGTGCAGCCACTTCCTTTACCTAATTCCAAAATATTTCTGTTACCCCAAAGGAATATTTACCCATTAATCAGTTTCTCCCCCTTTCTCACTGGGGCAGAATCACTGCAGGAAATTGTACCCTGGTGGTGGTGGAAGGAAGAGTCATTTGCTGGGAAGTAAATGAAGTGGGTAAATATTAATATGTGGCTCTGAATCTTTAGGTTTTAAAAGTATATTCTGGTTGTTTTGCATAGTTAGTGCAGATTCCAATGTTAATTGTCAAACTTTAGTGTCAATAAATATTTTGTTTAAATTATTTAGATCACAATTATTTAGAATTATTTGGATCAGGACATTTCTATTCCTAGTCATTATTTAGGTAGTTGTGGAAAATTAGGTTGTCCAATTCAGTGTCTCTTGTTTTTTTTTTTTTTTTGTATTCTCCCTTTTTACATCTCATATCCTGCTACTTTGCTGAATTCATTCATTAGTTTCAACAAGTGTGTGTGTCTGTGTGTATGTAATGTTTAGTGTTTTCTGTATATAAGATCATGTCATCTGAAAGAGTTTATTTAACTTCCTTTCCAAATTGCATGCCTTGTATTTTTTATTTTAATTTTATTTATGTATTTTTATTTTTTTATTTTTTAAGGTTTTAGAAGGTTGATTTTATTTTTTCTATTCATACAAATTTTTGTGTGTATGTTTAAATATATTTTATTGAATTTACTGGGGTTACATTGGTTAATAAAATTATATAGGATTCAAGTATGCAATTCTATAATACATCATCTGTATATCATATTGTGTTCATGCAAATTGTTTTAAAAATTCTCCAACCATTTTTTTGTTTTGTTATTTTTATTTTTATTATTATTTTGTGTGTGTATGTTTTTATTTTTGTTCAAGTACAGTTGTCTCCATTTTCACCCCACTACACCCCCCAACCCCAGCTATTCCTGCCTTCCACCCTCAAACCTACCCCCTTTGGCTTTGTCCATGTGTCCTTTTTATGTGTTCTTTGATGGTCCTTCCACTATTATACCTCTCCCCACTCCTCTCTGGTAACTGTTAGTTTCTTTGTTTCTGTACCTCTGATTGTATTTTGCTTCCTTGTTTGTTTTGTTGACAAGGTTCTATTTCACAACAGCATGGATGGAACTGGAAAGCATTATGCTAAGTGAAATACACCAGGCGGTGAAAGAGAAATACCATATGATCTCACCTATTTATTTTTAGAGAGAGGGGAAGGGAGGGAGAAAGGAGGAGAGAAACATCAATGTGTAGTTGATGTGGACACCGGCCTGCATTGTCCGTGGCATTATGGATGAGACAAGACAAATTCACACAGACTACTGAGTCCTGTGGAGAAAAAGGGACAGCACAGCCATTCTCTCAAGGGGAAAGTGCCCCAACCCTTGCTTTGACAGGCTTTTATTGGCTTTCTAATAGCATACATCAAAGAAGATTTTCATTCCTTATACTTAGGTTTACTTTAGGTAATTACTTTTTACAGAACGAAGCAGAAGGGATGTTACTGATTACTTCCTACAGATTAACAAGGAAAAAAATGTTGCAAATGCAAGGGAATGATAAGAGTAATTGGTCTGGTTACACTTCAGTCCTTGGGAGAATTAGCACAGATGTCAGGAAGTTATTTTGGAGATATGCAGTAAACATTTGCTGCTTCAACTCAGGGTAAGGGATTTTTAGCAAGAGCAAGTTACAAAGCAGCCTAGGTATAACGCAGGCCTAATTTCCCACTAGAGAACCAATCCATGGGTTGGCATCCTGCATGCCACCACGTGCCTATGGGCTTTCCCATAGGGCTGAGCTACAATTGTCATTGCTGGGCAGATCGGTTCCCTACATTTCCCTCCTTGTTTTTAGTTAGGACCGCCATAGATCCCACAAAGCTTGCTACTTGCTGGTCTCTTACAAGACCCTGGGAAAATAATTTGCAATTGCATCCAAGTATACAAAGCATCATTAGAATCAGTAAACAACTGGCGGCTCCAAAGACCCACATTCTCAGGTTAAGTCCATTAAACCAATTTTTTAGGTTTCACCATATGAGATTATCATGGAAGGTCTGAAAAACCTCCTGCTTGGTCAAACATTGAAGTTCCTGCAGCTGCTGATATAGCTCTAGCTGCAATTTATCAATTTGTCCCTTTAAGTTGGTAGAAAAAGTCCCTTTTAGGTGATGTTGAATATCGATCCAGGAATAATGGCTGAAATTCTACTTCAGGGGGTTGACACACAGCTTGGAGAAGTCTGGATCAGAAGAGTCCAAAGGAGTGGAGGTGGGTCGCTGCCTGGGAAGCCTTTTCTATGATATGGCTTCACCCTCTTTGCCAGCAGTTCCAAAGATCATTCTGGAGAGTAAACACAAGCATACCCTCTTCCCCAAGTTAATAGTTGAACTGGGCCTTCCCATTTTCCTTCCCCTAATGGGTCTTGTACAAGACCAAGGGGTGTAGGACTACAGGCCTGCTTTGCATAAAGTGTTTGTCTATGGGTGACTTTAAATTACTATCACAATTCAGAAACTATTATGTATGTATTGCTAGCATGGTTAAATTCCCGGGGGATGTTTCCTGACTCTCCCTTTTTTGTTTGTTTAATAATGATTTAAAGGTTTGGTAAACTCTTTCAACTATTGCTTGACCTGTAGCAATATCCCCCTGTATCCCCCTGATTATAGGGGATACCTGTTTTATGCTGAATTCCCCATTTGTCTAAGAACACCTGAGTGGCTTGTATAATATATCTCAGTCTATTATTAGTCTTGATTTCTTGTGGATGGTCTAAGTGGCTGAAGGCCTCGAGCTCTAACATTCTTTGCTGATTCCCCAGTAAGGGGAGGGGGCCCGTGGAGCACCTGAGTAAGTGCCTGCTTGAAAGATAGGCCCCCTGCTGTTTCTGCAAGTTGCAATGACTTTTAGCAGTGAGCTAATTACTCTATTGGTTTCAGGACCTGGTAGTTCCTAGGTCTAGCATTAACATTCGTTGGCCAAATCATTCTAGGTTGCATCCCTTTGGGGTTAACGCTGAGAGCAGGGTGATTTACATTCCCCAGAGTGAGGAGGTCTCTGCCCCAGATATTAAGTGGGGTGGGGACAATGTAAGGTTGAATTCGTCCAACTTGCCTATTTGGACCAAAACATTTAAGTCTACATACTTTTATGGAGCTGAGAATTGTCCCCTATCCTAGGTATGGAAATGTAAACAAAATAGAAATTCCTTTTTCAGAACTAAACACCTTCCAAAGTGTGCAGGTTTGCCTGCCTGCCTTCCTTCCTTCCTTCCTTCCTCCCTCCCTACCCAGTGACACAATAAAGCCTGGATCCGTGCAAGGACCAGAGTTAGACCCAAAGAGGAATCATCTTAATAACTGAGACAGTGAGATAGATTTTACTTTGCTATTCCAGAGAATTTGCAACATATTGTATATTTGTATTATTATCATTTTTTCATTATTTTTACAACTTTTCTGTTATTAGTATTTTTTTATTTCTCTTCTTTCTGTTTACTCTTCATCACTTGGTTTCCTAAATAGCATTGTTAAACTGGTTTTGCTTGTTCTTTCCTTCATAGTGTATTTTTAATTTTCTATCTTTCACTTCACTTGTGTTCCAATAGCACACTACTCTAGGTCATGTCCTTGACACACTTGGTTTTTTTTATTTTATTTTAATTGTTGTTCTTGTACAGTTTTCGGTCTTTTACTCCCAACCAAGACAACCAACTCAGCCCTCCCCACCTCCCTCCCATTTCCACCCCCCTAGTTTTTATCCATGTGTCCTTTATACTTACTCCTGTAAACCCTTCCCCTTTTACCCTGAAATTCCCTCCCCTCTCCCCGCTGGTCACTGTCAGTCTGTTCTCAATTTCAGTGTCTTTGGTTATATTTTGCTTGTTTGCTTGTTTTGTTGGTTAGGTTCCTGTTAAAGGTGAGATCATATGGTATTTGCCTTTTACTTCCTGGCTTATTTCACTTAGCATGATACTCTCCAGTTCCATCCATGCTGTTGCAAAGGGTAGGAGCTCCTTCTATCTTTCTGCTGCATAGAATTCCATTGTGTAAATGTACCATAATTTTCTGATCCATTCATTAACTGATGGACACCAGGGTTGCTTCCAACACTTGGCTATTGTAAATTTGTGCTGCTATGAACATAGGGGTACATAAGTTCTTTTGGACTGGTGTTTCAGGGTTCTTAGGATATAATCCTAGCAGTGGGATTGCTAGGTCAAAAGGTAGATCCATTTTTAGTTTTCTTAGAAAATTCCATACTGCTTTCCATAGTGTTTGTACCAGTCTGCAATCCCACCAACAGTGCACTACGGTACTCTTTTCTCCACAACCTCTCCCACACTTGTTCTTTGTTGCTTTGTTTATGATGGCCATTCTGACTGGTGTGAAGTGGTGTCTCATTGTGGTTTTAATTTGCATCTCTCTGATAGCTAGCGATATTGAGCATCTTTTCATGTGTCTCTGGATCCTCTGTATGTCCTCCTTGGAGAAGTGTCTGTTCAAGTCCTTTGCCCATTTTGTAATTGGATTGCTTGTCTTCTTAGAGTGGAGTCCTGTAAGTTCTTTATATATTTGGGAGATTAAACCCTTGTCTGAGGTATCATTGGAAAATATGTTTTCCCACACAGTCGGTTCTCTTTTTATTTTAATACTGTATTCTTTAGCCATGCAGAAGCTTTTTATTTTGATGAGATCCCATTTGTTTATTCTTTCCTTTATGTCCCTTGCTTTAGGGGACATAGCAGTAAAAGCTTTTCCTGCCTATGTGCTTCTCTAGGACTTTAATGGTGTCACAGCTTATATTTAAATCTTTTATCCACCTTGAATTTATTTTTCTGTATGCTGTAAGTTGGTTCTCAAGTTTCATTTTTTTGCACGTAGCTGTCCAGTTCTCCCAACACCACTTATTGAAGAGGCTATTTTTACTCCATTTTATGTTGCTGCCTCCTTTGTTGAATATGAATTGACCATAGAGAATTGGGTTTATTTCTGGGCTCTCTGTTCTATTCCACTGGTCCAAGTGCCTGTTTTAATGCCAGTACCAGGTTGTTTTGATTACAGTGGCCTTGTAATACAGTCTGGTGTCAGGTATTGTGATCCCTCCTACTTTGCTCTTCTTTCTCAAAATTGCAGCAGCTATTCGAGGTTGTTTATGATTCCATATAAATTTTTGAAGTGTTTGTTCTATATCTGTGAAATATGCCATTGGTACTTTAATAGGTATTGCATTGAATTTGTAAATTGCTTTGGGTAGTATGGACATTTTAATGATGTTAATTCTTCCAATCCATGAACACGGTATACGTTTCCATTTGTTTGTGTCTTCCTTGATTTCTTTTTTCAGCGTTGTGTAATTTTCTGAATATAGATCTTTTACATCCTTGGTTACGTTTATTCCTAGGTATTTTATTTTTCTTTTTGCTATATCGAATGGGATTTTTTCCATGATTTCTGCTTCTGTTCTTTCATTGTTGGTATACAGAAATGCCTTTGATTTCTGGATATTGACTTTGTATCTGGCTGTTTGGACAAATTTATTGACTAGGTTGAGCAGTTTTTTGGCTGAGTCTATAGGATTTTCTATGTACACTATCATGTCATCTGCAAACAATGATAGTTTTGTTTCCTCCTTTCCAATTTGGATGCCTTTTATTTCCTTTTCTTGTTTAATCACTTTGGCTAAAACTTCTAATACTATATTGAATAGAAGTGGTGAAAGTGGACCACCTTGTCTTGTTCCTGATCTTATTGGAAAAGATTTTAATTTTTGCCCATTGAGTATGTTGTTGGCTATAGGCCTCTCACATATTGCCTTTATTATGTTGAGGAATCCTCCCTCTATTCCCACTTTGCTGAGTGTTTTTATCATAAATGGATGTCATACCTTATCAAATGCTTTTTCCACATCTATTGATATGATCATGTAATTTTTGTCTTTGCTTTTGTTTATGTGATATATTACATTTACTGATTTGCGAATATTGAACTATCCTTGCATCCTGGGATGAATCCCACTTGGTCATGGTGTATGATCTTTTTAATGTATTGTTGGATGAGGTTTGCCAATATTTTGTTGAGGATTTTAGCGTCTATATTCATCAGCGATATGGGCCTGAAGTTTTCTTTCTTTGTTGTGGTTTCATCTGGTTTTGGGATTGGGATGATGCTGACTTCATAAAAAGAGTTTGGGAGTCTTCCATCATTTTGTGTTTTTTTGGAATAGTCTGTGAAGGATAGGGGTTAGCTCTTCCTTAAATGCTTTGTAGAATTCTCCTGTGAAACCATCTGGTCCAGGGCTTTTGTGTGTCAGGAGTTTTTTGATTACTGCTTCAATTTCATCTGCTGTTATTGGTCTATTCAGGTTTTCTGCTTCTTCTTCACTGAGTTTTGGGAGATTATATTTTTCTAGAAATCTGTCCATTTCACCTAGGTTTTCAAATTTCTTGGCATACAGTTCTTCATAGTAATTTCTTACAATCCTTTGTATTTCTGTGGTGTCAGTTGTTATCTCTCCTCTTTCATTTCTGATTGTGTTTATTTGGGTCTTCCCTCTTTTCTTCTTGATGAGCCTGCTTAAAGGCTTGTGGATTTTGTTTACCTTTTCAAAGAATCAGCTCCTGGATTCATTGATACTTAGAATTGTGCTTTTAGTCTCTATGTCATTTAATTCTGCTCTGATCTTGGTTATTTCCTTCCTTTTATGTGTTCTGGCCTGTCTTTGTTGTTGTTCCTCAAGTTCTTGTAGGCATAGGGTTAGGTTGTTTGTTTGAGATGTTTCTATCTTTTTTAGGTAGGCCTGCATCGCTATGAACTTCCCCCTGAGGACTAACTTTGCTGTGTCCCATAAGTTTTGGGTTATTGTGAGTTCATTTTCATTTATTTCCAGAAACTTTTTGATTTCTTCCCAATTTCATTCTTGACCCATTCATTGTTTAATAGCATGCTATTCAATCTCCATGATTTTGAGTGTTTTGGGTTTTTCCCCTCGGGGTTGGTTTCTAGTTTTAGTCCCTTGTTGTTAAAGAAAATGTTTGGTATGATTTCACTTTTCTTGAATTTGTTGAGGCTTGTTTTGTGTCCTATCATGTGGTGTTTATTTGAAAATGTCCCATGTGCATTTGAAAAGAATGTGTATTTAGTTTCTTTGGGATGAAGGGTGCTCGCTCTCTCGCTCTCTCTCTCTCTCTCTCTCTCTCTCTCTCTCTCTCTATATATATATATATATATATATATATATATATATATATATATATATAATCAGTTAAATCCATTTCATCTACAATGTTGTTCAGTGCCACAATATCTTTGTTGATATTTTGTTTGGAAGACCTGTCCATTTTTGACAATGGGATGTTAAAATCCCCTACTATAATTGTGTTGCTGTCAATATCTTTCTTGAAGTCCTCTAAGATTTTCTTTATGTATTTATGTGCTCCTATGTTGGGTGCATATATATTTATGATGTTTATGTCTTGTTGGTGGATTCTCCCCTTGAGTATTATGATGTGACCTTCTGGGTCTCTATGGCCCTTTTTTTTGAAGTCTTCCTTGTCTGATATGAATATTGCCACCCCAGCTTTTTTTTTTTCCTGTCCATTTGCTTGGGAAATTTGTTTCCAGACCTTCACTTTGAGTCTGTGTAGGTCTTTTGTCCTGAGGTGGGTCTCTTGTAGGCAGCATATGTGTGGGTCATGCTTTCTTATCCATTTAGCTATTCTATGTCTTTTGATTGGAGCATTTAATTTATTTACATTTAAGGTCATTATTGATAGGTACTGATTCATTGCCATTTTTGTACCTCTGTTTCTCTCTCTCTCTCTCTCTCCTTCCTTTCCTTAAAGCAGTCCCTTTAGCATTTCTTGCAGAACTGGTTTGGTAGAGGTGTATTTTTTAGACCTATTTTGTGCAGGAAGCTCCTTATTTGGCCTTCTATCTTGATTGAAAGCCTTGCTGGGTAAAGTAGTCTTGGTTGCAGGCGTTTGGTTCTCATTACTTGGAATATTTCTTGCCATTCTCTTCTGGCTTGGAGTGTTTCCGTTGAGAACTCAGGTGCTAACCTAATTGGGGCTCCCTTGTATGTTACTTCCTTTTTCTCCCTTGCTGCCTTTAAGATTCTCTCTTTCTCTTGGAATTTTGCTATTTTAATTATGATGTGTCTTGAAGTGGGCATCTTTGGGTTCCTCTTGTTTGGGACTCTCTGTGTTTCCTGGATTTGTGTGACATTCTGTCTCATCAAATTAGGGAAGTTTTCCATTATTACTTTTTCAAATAGGTTTTCTATCCCTCGCTCTTCTTCTTCTTCTGGAATCCCTATTATATGGATATTAATACATTTCATATTGTCTTGCATGTCTCTTAATCCCTCTTCATTTTTTCTGAGCCTCTTTTCCTTTTCTTCCTCATTCTGGGTGTTTTTTTTCTACTTTGTCCTCGAACTCACTGATCTGATCTTCCGCTTCATCAATTCTGCTTTTCATTCCTTCCACCTTGTTCTTCAATTCAGAAATTGTGTTCTGCATTTCCTCTTGGCCCTTGTTCATAGTTTCTATTTCCATTTTCATGTTGATATAGTTTTAAGTGAGTTCATCATAGCTTCCCTGTAGTTTCTGGTAGCTCTTTGAGAGCTCATGGAGCTTCCTGACAACCATTGCTTTGAACTCAAAATCTGATAGTTGAGTTGCCTCCATTTCATTTAGTATTCTTTCTGGGGCTTCCTCCTTTCCTTTCATTTGGGGATTGTTTCTTTGTCTTCCCATTGTTTGTGAGACTCTTCTTACCAGCCTCAGCTTCTTAAATTGATCTGTTCTGGCTTCCTGGGTTTATGGTGAGAACTTCTGTGGTAGAATACCTGTGAGATTCTGTGATGCAGTCTCCTTCAGGTATCCTGGTATTCACAGCTTTCACTGTTTCAGCTAGGATCAGGGGCTTTGTGTTCTGGGTCTTCCACAAAGCCCCCTCCTCCAGTCTCAGGGCCACTGGTAGCAGAGCCACCTCCAGTCCCAGTCCCAGGGCTTCCTCCCATCACTCAACCTCCCCTGGTCATAGGGCCACCCCCATTCACAGAGCCACACCTGGTCAATTGGCCACCCCCAGTTGCAGGGCTGCCCCTGGTCCTGGTCTTAGGGTCACCTCAAGTCAAGGGCCACCCCTAGTCACAGGGCCTCCTTGGGTTGCAGGCTCTTCTTCGGTCCCAGGGCCTTGTCCAGTCTCTCAGCTGCCCTGGTCACAGGGCCACCTCTGGTCGTGGGGCCTTCTTTGGTTGCTGGTCTGGGTGAATCACCATCAGACTCCCGCACAATTCAATGTTCCCTCTGTCCTGGTTGGGTTTTCTTTTTTTTGGTTCTATATTTTTGTAGTCCCTAATCTTGGCTGTGAGAGGAGGCACAGTGCATCTAGCTATGCCTCCATCTTGTGACACTCTTGTTATTCAGATCTCATACCTACTGTCAAATGATTGTTGCTCCATTACTATTGTAAATAATTGCTGTTCCATACAATTGTAAATACTACACAGTACCACTCCCAGACCTTAGCTCACTTCAATGTTTTCTGAACTTTATTACTGCTGTGGTTAACTCATTCTCTAGCACACTACACCTATTTTCTATTCTTTACTGTCACTTTACCTCATAATCTGACCTCCCACAAGCTCACTGCTTTCTGGATACAACTCACAGTCCTTCCCCACACCTAAAAAGATTCTTATTTTTTTCCACCTTTTAAAAAAGTCACTAGTTGGGTGAAATATCATGGTTAACACTATACATATCCAAACAATCTCCTATGTCTTCTCTGTGGGTTGGTATACTAAATGTCCTAGAATACACTCCTGCTGTCTTAAACCATTTTGCCTTCCCCCTTCAACTGTTCACAGAAAAAGAATAGGTGGGAGCCATGAACACCAGGATACCTGCTGGAAGAGGAAACCCACCAGCAAAGGAACCACCAGCAAATAACAATGGAAGAAGTTGAAGGAGTGAATGGAAACCACACTAACCTCCACCCAGGGAATATCAGGAAATACAACTGAATGGTGGAGGAATTACCCAGAACAAACAACTAAACAGTAGCAAGAGAGAAGCCTCAGAACTTTGTACAGACTGAAGAACCAGCTTCAACACAACCTGTCCACACCTGCATAACAAAATACAAGACATGGTGGATGGAGTGACCCTCAGTTAACCAGCTGGAGGGGAGGACCCAACAAAGAAATATCCAACAACAATCAAAACCCAACAACATACAGAGAGCCAACATAAACAGTAGCCCAAGACCAGCAAGCTCAGGATATCAAGGAAACTGCACTTCTGAATCTTCCAGGTCTCCTACCATAGAAGTTGACACCATAAACCCAAGGAGTCAGATCAGATAAAATCAAGAAGCAAAGGCTAACAAGAAGCATCTCACAAACAAAGGGAAGACAAAGAAACAATCCCCAAATGAAAGAAAAGGAGGAAGCCTCAGAAAGAATGCTAAATGAAATAGAGGCAAGTCAACTATCAGATATTGCATTCAAAGCAATGGTTATAAGGAAGCTCAATGAGCTTACTGAGAATTACCAAAAACTACAGGGAAACTACAACAATCTCACTGCAAACTATATCAACATGACAAATAAAATAGAAACAATCAACTTGGGCCAGGAGGAAATGAAAAATACAATTTCTGAATTGAAGAACACAGTAGAAGAAATCAAAAGCAGACTAGATGAAGCAGAGATTGAATCAGCGAACTGGAGGACAAGGTAGAAAAAAAAGATACCCAGAAAGAGCAGAAAGGGAAAAGAGACTCAAAAGGAACCAAAAAGGGTTAAGGGAAATTCAGCAAGACATGAAATGTAATGATATTTGTTTAATAGGAATACCAGAAGGTAAAGAAGAAGAGCAAGGGATAGAAACCCTGTTTGAAAAAGTAATGATGGAAAACTTCCCTAATTTGATGTGAGAAAAAGTCACATAAATCCAGGAAACACAAAGAGTCCCAATCAAGAGGAATTCAAAGAGGCCCACTTCAAGACACTTCGTAATTAAACTGGCAAAATTCCAAGACAAAGAGAGAATTTTGAGGCAGCAAGTGAGAAAGAGAAAGTAACATACAAGGGAGCCATGATAAGACTAGCAGCTGACTTCTCAATGAAAATGCTCCAAGCCGGAAGAGATTATCAAGGAATATCCCAAGTAATAAGAACCAAAGACCTGCAACAAAGACTATTTTATCCAGCAAGGCTCTCAATTAAATGGAAGGGCAAATAAGGAGTTTCCCAGACAAAAGAAGCCTCAAAGAATACACCTCCTCAAAACCACATCTGCAAGAAATGCTAAAGGGTCTGCTTTGAGAACAGAAAAAAACAACAACAGTCACAGAGAGGAACACATGTACAAAACAAATGGCAATGAACAAATGGCAATGTGAAGACACAAGCAAATAGAAGCAAGTACCATGCTCATGGATTGGAAGAATTAACATGATCAAAATGTCCATTAACCTAACTTTAAACATAAGCTGATTAAATGTTCCAATCAAAACACACAGAATAGCTGAATGGTTAAGAAATCATGACCCAAGCATATGCTGCCTACAAGAGACCCATCTCACAACAAAAGATCTACACAGACCAAAAGTGAAGAACTGTAAACAAATATTCAAAGCAAAAAAAAAAAAAGCCAGAGTAGAAATATTCATATCAGACAAAATAGACTTTAAAAAAAAAAAGCCATAAAAAGAGACCCAGAAAGTCACTTCATAATACTCAAGGGAGGAATCCATCAAGAAGACATAAACATTGTAAATATATATGCACCAAACATAGGACCACCCAAATACATAAAGAAAATCTTGGAGGACTTCAAGAAAGGTATTGACAGCAACACAATTATAGTAGGTGATTTTAACTGTCAAAAATGGACAGAGCTTACAAACAATATATCAACAAAGTTATTGTGACATTGCACAATGTCCTAGATCAAATGGATTTAATTCATATATAGAGAGCCTTTTATCCCAAAGAAGCAAAATTCACACTCTTTTCAAATGCATACAGAATATTTTCAAATATACACCACATGATGGGATACAAAACAGGCCTCAACAAATTCAAGAAAATTGAAATCATATTACGCATTTTCTCTGACCACAAGGGACTAAAACTAGAAACCAACCTCGAGTTAAAAACACAAAAACACTCAAACTTGTAGAGATTGAATAGCACACTATTAAACAACAAATAGGTCAAGAATGAGATTAGGAAAGAAATCAAAAAGTTTCCGGAAACAAATGAAAATGAACTCACAACAACCCAAAATGTATTGAATACAGTGAAGTCAGTCCTGAGAGGGAAGTTCATAATGATACGGGCTTACCTAAAAAAGACAGAAACATTTCAAATAAACAACCTAACCCTACACCTACAAGAACTTGAGGAACAACAACAAAGACAGCCCAGAGCAATTAGAAGGAAGGAAATAACCAAGATCAGAGCAGAATTAAATGACATAAGAGGCTAAAAGCACAATCTCATGGATCATTAAATCCAGGAGCTGGTTCTTTGAAAAGATAAACAAAAAATAAAAATTAAAAAAAGAAAAGATAAACAAAATTGACAGCCTTTAAGCAGACTCACCAAGAAAAAAAGAGAGATGACCCAAATAAACACAATCAGAAATGAAAGAGGAGAGATTACAACTGATACCACAGAAATACAAAGGATTATAAGAAATTACTATAAAGAACTGTATGCCAAGAAATTTGAAAACCTAGGTGAAATGGGCAGATTTCTAGAAAAATATAATCTTCCAAAAACTCAATGAAGAAGAAGCAGAAAACCTGAACAGACCAATAAAAGCTGACAAAATTGAAGCAGTAATCAAAAAATTCCCAATACACAAAATTCTGGGACCAGATGGTTTCACAGAATTTTACAGAAAATTTAAGGGTGAGCTAATCCCTATCCTTCACAGATTGTTCCAAAAAATCCAAGAAGATGGAAGACTCCCAAACTCTTTTTATGAGGCTAGCATCATCCTAAACCCAAAACCAGATAAAGACACAACAAAGAAAGAAAACTTCAGGTCAATATCACTGATGAACATAGACACTAAAATCCTCAAAAAATATTGGCAGACTGCATCCAGCAATACATTAAAATGATCATGCACCATGATCAAGTGGGATTCATCCCAGGGGTGCAAGGATGGTGCAATATTCACAATTCAATAAACGTTATATATCACATATATTACATAAACAAAAGCAAAGACAAAAATCACATGATCATATCAATAGATGGGGGAAATGCATTTGATAAGGTACAGCACCCAATTGTGATAAAAACACTTAGCAAATTATGAATAGAGGGAGCATTCCTCAATGAAAAAGGCCATATATTTGAGACGTACAGGCAACATCATATTCAGTGGTCAAAAACTTAAAGCTTTTCCACTAAGATCAGGAACAAGACAAGGATGCCCACTTTCACCATGTCTATTCAACAAAATATTGGAAGTCCTAGCCAAAGCACTCAGACAAGAAAAAGAAATAAAAGGCATCCAAATTGGATAGAAGGAAGCAGAACTGTCATTGTTTGCAGATGACATGGTGATGTACACAGAAAGTCCTAAAAACTCCACCAAAAAACTGCTCAACCTAATAAATGAATTTGGCATAACACCTGGACACAAAGTCAATATTCAGAAATCAAAGGCATCTTTGTATATCAACAATGAAATATCAGAAACAGAAATCAGGAAAAAAAATCCCATTTGATATAGCAACAAGAAATAAAGTACCTAGGAATAAACCTAACCCAGGGGGTAAAAGACCTGTACTTGGAAAACTACACAATGCTGAAGAAAAAAATTAAGGAAGACACAAGCAAATAGAAGCAAGTACCATGCTCATGGATTGGAAGAATTAACATGATCAAAATGTCCATACTACCCAAAGCAATGTACAGATTCAATGCAATCCCTATTAAAGTACCAATGACATATTTCACAGATATAGAATGAACTTTCAGAAATTTATATAAAACCATAAATGACCCGGAATAGCCTCAGCAATTTTTAGATAGAAAAATGATGTAGGAGGGATCACAATACCTTATACCAAACTGTATTACAAGTCCACTGTAATCAAAACAGCCTGGTACATGCATAAGAGCAGACACATAGATAAATGGAACAGAACAGAGAGCCCAGAAATAAACCCAAGTCTCTATGGCCAATCTATATTGATAAAGGGGGAAGAAGCATAAAATGAAGTAAAAATAGCCTCTTCAACAAATGGTGTTGGGGGATCTGGACAGCTACCTTCAAAAAAAAAAAAAAAGAAATTTTATAAAAAACTTACACCATACAGAAAAATAAACTCAAGGTGTATAAAAAAAGACTTAAATATAAGTCACGACAACATAAAAGTCCTAGAGGAAAACATCATCAGGAAAATCTCAGATATTCCACGCAGCTATATCTTCACTGACATGTCTTCTAAAGCAAGGGGCATGAAATAATAAACAAATGGACCTCATCAAATTAAAAAGCTTCTGCATGGCTAAAGAAAACAGCATTAAAATGAAAAGGGAACCAATTGTATGGAAACACATATTTGTCAGTGACATCTGGACAAGGGTTTGATCTCCAAAATATATAAAGAACTCACACAAATCCGCTCCAGGAAGACAACCCAATTACCAAATGGGCAAAAGCCTTGACTAGACACTTCTCCAAGGAGGACATACAGAAGGCCCAGAGACATGTGAAAGAACACTTAGCATCACTAGCTTTCAGAGAGATGCAAATTAAAACCACATGAGATGCAAATTAAAACCAGTTCACACCATTGACAATGGCTGTCATAAACAATTCAACAAACAAGTGTTGGAGAGGATGTGGAGAAAAGGAAACCCTAGTGCACTGTTGGTGGGAATGCAGATTGGTACAGCTACTATGGAAAACAGTACAGAATTTCCTCAGAAAACTGAAAATGGAACTGCCTTTTGACCCTGCACTTCCAATGCTGGGATTATACCCTAAGAACTCTGAAACACCAATCCAAAAGAACGTATGCACTCCAATGTTCATAGCAGCACAATTTACAATAGCCAAGTACTAGAAGCATCCTAAGCGCCCATCAGTAAATGAGTGGATCAAAAAACTATGTTACATTTATGCAGTGGAATACCACTCAGCACAGAGATAAAAGGAGTTCCTACCCTTTTCAACAGCATGGATGGAACTGGAATATTATGCTACATAAAATAAGCCAGACGGTGAGGGAAAAATACCATATGATCTCACCTTTAACAGGAGCCTAAACAACAAAACAAGCAAGCAAGTGAAATATAACAAGGGACATTGAAATTAGGAACAATCTGACAGTAACCAGGGGGTAGGTGGGAGAGGATAGTGGGTAGAAGGGTTTTCAGGACCAACTATAAAGGACACATGGACAAAACCAAGGGGAGGGGTGGAAGCAAGGGAGGGAGGTGGGTTTGGCTGGGATGGGAGGGGAGTGATGGGGGTAAATGCAGACAATTGTAATTGAACAACAATAAAATAATTTAAAAATAAAAAATTAGGAAAAGAAAGAAATTGACAGCTCAAATCTCTGGCTTTTTATTGAAATTCAGAATGTGTGAGAGGTTTTTGTCAGCAATGGCTTCTAAACTCTGGTTATGAATTCAGTCCCAGTAGCCACAGGAGAGCTTCTTGGCAGGTATTTTTTTTCTTGGAGTTTATATTTTCCCCTTATGATCAAATGTGTTGGCAGATATGATTAATGATAAATTAGATCATTTCATTCCATGTCAGTGCTGGGGTGATTTGACTACCTGCTCTAAATCTATCTAGTCCTTTGGTGGAACTCCAGTGGTTGGGCAATAGCCACTAGGGTCATTTGCTTACAAAAGGTCTTCTAAGCACCTGTCAAAATTAAGTAAAATTTCAAAATTAAGTTTAGCCTAGCCACATGTATGTTTCTTTACAGTTTTCTGTAAAATAGCTACAATAGTTCAAGAGGGAATAAAGAACAAAGATACTCAATTTATAACATCAAGACACCAGGGCATAACTAGCAAAAGGCATTCAGCATTTGGTAGTAAAGGTTTTAACTGGTGGTGTCATTATAGGAGACTTTAGGCACTTGGTTATACAGAACATCAACAGCTTGAAAGTGAAGTACATTAAACAAATTAGAATAACAATGATCAGAAAAATTTGTAATGCAGACCTCAAAATAACCCCAAGCTTAGGCGGGATCCAGCTGAAAATATCAGAAAATTTAAACCCTAACCAGCTAGTGGTACTTGAGGCAAATCTGGGATGTCCCTTGAGAGATTTTGCAGTTTTAGAGCTTAGTTCCTAATTCTACCTGGAAAAGGGTATTTATCCAGATGTAGCAGAAAGTGTTATCTATGGCACAGACTCCTCCTTGGGCTATGAGCAAAAAGGAGCAAGGGCATTTCTGTTGTTAAGGACTACTCATGCTGAGTCTAAAGATGTTTGCTGAGTTCAAATGGCTCTAGAATTTGAGTGACCAATTTGGTTGATTTTTTTCTAGTTATATTTTGCATTATTATGTCTAAATGAGCTGTGCCAGGGTCCATTCATGAGCCCACAATCCTAAGAAGGCAGTTACTCTCATTCCCTAAAAAAACTGCTGGCAAAATACATTTTACACAAAGACCACAAGAGTTATCCTTATATAGAGAAGGGTCCTCTTTAGAGTAGTCATCTGCTATTAATAGAGCCCTTTTAGTTCTAAGGCTAGGATTTTACACCAATTTAGGAACAGTAAAAGAGGTTGTTAGTTATCCTAAAAGACATGAGGAGTCTAAACATTCAGGGATCGAGGATACATATTGTTGTCCACAGACAAAGATGTAATCTGATGGGGCACCTAAGATTCCTAAAAAGTAAGAAACTAAAAGAATTACTGATGGGCAATAAGGAGATTATTTTACCATATGGGATCTTTTGGGGTAAGGTCCAAGGTTTAGCAGAAAAATTTACTTGGCAAGCCCTGAGGACAGTGGGCTTTTCTCATCTCCTCCAAGGGTCATTATTTTCTTTGCTAAAAGCCTCTCAAATTGGTATACTGGATCAAGGACCACTAGTTTTACATTTTGAAAAACATTTTTTTGTAGAAATAGTCAAACATGTTTGACACATTCCCAAATTTTGAGGAAACTTACCTGTTTCAAATGTCATATGCTTCTCATCCTGGTAACTGGGATTTTTGGTCAGTTTTATTTTGGTCTAGATGATGAGCTAAACAGTTAACAATAGGATGTGAAGCATTTTTAAAATGAGAAATATGAATCCATGAGTCAACTTCTTGCAATTTTGCTCCACGTGAATTGGTTAAAAGTACTTGGTAAGGCCCTCTTAAACATAGCTAAAAGGAATCTTTAAGCTGGTTTTTTTTTTCTGATTTACAAAACCTCCAAGGCTGAGGCTATGAGGAATTTCTTTGTCTTTTGAGAGCATGCTGTTGAAGCAGTCTTTAACAAGGTTAGTATAGTGCAGCAGGATGGATATGAGCTCCTTGCTGTAATGTAGGAGTTCTCTCTTCATGACTGTTGAGTGGTACAGTCTTTCATCCAGGCACATGGGATGACATTTAACAATCTCAAAAGGGAAACGTTTGTATTTTACAGTAGAGGTAGAATAAAGGTTGAGAAGGATCAATGGAAGAACCTTAGGCCATGGCAAACTGAATACTGTGAAAATTTTTGCGAATTGGGCTTTTGTTGTTTTGTTTGTTCTACCAACCCAGAGGACTGGGAATAAATAACAAAATACAAATGTTGATAGAACAGGTTTTACAGATATTTGTACACCTTGTTCTGCAAAATGAGTTCCCTGTTCACTATAAAGTTCCCTATGTTGTGATAACCTTTTCTAACAGTGCCTTAGCTACTGCCATGGGAAAGCCTCAGCCCATGTGAAGACATGCAAGCCATTACCAGCACATATTTGTAGCCTTGTAAAATAGGGAGCTGGATAAAGCCTGTTTGCCATAACTCAAATGGTCCTGCTGGTAATGAGAAGTGGCCCATGGAGGCACGCAAAAGGCTATTCTGATGAACATTTACACAATTGTTATACTTGGTGGGCAGTAGTAGGGAAGAAGCCCCAAGCATACTGTTTTCCCCATGGGACCATTTTATCAGTGTTACAATAAGTTAAATTATGGCTAACAAATAAAATTTCCTTTTGGAATCCCTTGTTAAGAGAGACAATAGTATACCCAGCTTGGTAAACACCTTTAGGCTCCCTTAAGTATGACCCACCAGTAAATCATTCATAGTCTGTGTTAGGAAAGAGGATTTATTGGAAGTCCAGTCATAGGATAAAAAAGTTGGCCAGTCAGAGTGATACAGCCATGGAGAATACCATCATCAAGAATGGGCGGACTTCCGGCCAAGATGGAGGCATAGGCAGACGCACTGTGCCTCTTCTCACAACCAAATTAAGGACAACAAAGATTTAGAAACAAGAAAACAACCAGAACTCAGAAAATCAAACTGTTTGGAAGTCCAACAACGATTCATCCAGACTGGTAAGAGGGGCGGAGTCGCGGCAGGAAAAAGCGGAGGTGCGGACCGGGCACGCAGGCAGCATTGGCTGGCAGCCCCCAGGTGCACAGGCGGTGGCTAGCAGACCCCGGGCACGGGGCAGCAACTGTGCAGAACCAGTGAGGCCGCACAAGGCAGCTGGCTGACCTGGTGGTCCCACATTCACGTGCGGATAATCCAGGCAAAGGGGAAGCGGTGAAAGGAACTGGAATCTGAGAGAGAGTAAAGCAACCGCCATTATCTCCTCTCAGACCACATGAGGGTCTGAGGCCCACATACAGCATCACTACCCAGAGACTGGGCTGTCCCGCCCTGGGGAACACCTGAGGCTCCACCCCTCACTATGTAACAGCCGCGACTAGACAAAACAAACAAACAAACAACAACAACAAAAAAAAACCCAGAAATGGAAATGGCTCAAACCGGAGAACAAATCAAAGCCCCAGAGCCAATTTATCTAAGCAATGAAGAGATTGCCAACCTATCAGATGCACAATTCAAAACCCTGGTAATCAGGATGCTTACAGAATTGGTTGATTTTGCTCACAAATTAGATGAAAAAATGAAGGCTGCAATAAGTGAAATGAAGAAAGCTGCATGGGGAACCAATAGAGATGGGAGGAAAACTGGGACTCAAATCAATGGAGTGGACCAGAAGGAAGAAAGAAACAACCAAACAAAAAATGAGGAAGAAACAAGAATACAAAAAAATGAGGAGAGGCTTAGGAACCTCCAGGACATCTTTAAACGTCCCAATATCCGAATTATAGGGGTACCAGAAGGGGAAGAAGAAGATCAACCAGTGGAAAACTTATTTGAACAAATAATAAAGGAGAACTTCCCCAATCTGGCAAAGGAAATAGTCTTCCAGGAAGTCCAGGAAGCTCAGAGAGTCCCAAAGAAGTTGGACCCAAGGAGGAACACACCAAGGCACATTATAATTACATTAGCCAAGATTAAAATGAAGGAGAGAATTCTAGAAGCAGCAAGGGACA